>CABFOW010000176.1:330089-341694 GCA_902141385.1 Timema californicum
GAAGGGTGAATACGTAGATTACCAGAGGAAATATATTTTTCTTCCTCTGAGGGGAGAAAAAAAAGGTCACGTTGCGATGTTTTTCATCGACAATCAATACAGCGAACAAAGGCCAATATATGGTCCAGAAGGAAGATGATGTTTTCAGGAGGAAAACTACTTTCACTTTGAGAAAGGGGAAACAGAATACAATATTAGCCTACAGGTCCAATAAAATACAAGCCGTGCCGTGTGAAAGTAGACCACGCCATCTGCCACGAAATAACGTAAGTTCAAAAGTGTCTGAACTTTTAATGAAAAAACAGTTTTTGACATAAAAAATGATAACCACACATAATATTGCATGATGTTGGAAACAATGTTTGAAATATATTATGAATGTAAAAAAATTCATATAGAAGAATCCATACATATAATAAAAAAACATATGGTGTATTTTGTCTGTACAGAGTTTTTATCAGACTTCCCGGTACGGCACAAAGCTAAAACTCCACACAATGACTATTTAAGATTCTTAAAACTGAAAGTTTTTGTAGGCAGGGAATGTAGGGGTGGGGGGGGGAGGCAAGGGCGGGATTTATTACACCGTGATCACGTGGCTAGAGTTATAGATATAGTTTTGGCCTATGGAGCATTCCATCTTTATGAGAAAAAAAACGAAACTTGAAAATAATAAATACAAATAAAGTGGCAGAGCCATGGACACAAATCATGCTACTTCATTTTTTTGAAAAATATAAAAATAGATTAAAACAACAAGGAGCAGTCTTGGTGCAAAATCATAAATTACAACTCTCTGAGAAAAGACTAAAACCTAATACATATTTTCCTTTATTTTAATAATATTGTAATATATATTAATAAAATTAAGCGTGTCTGTCGTGAGCATTGGGCGATATCTACCGCATACAGAGGGATGACATTTTTTAAAATAAGTTAACTCTGTGCATGAAAATGTGCACCTCAAAGCCGAAATTTTTAATTTTTTGATAAGATTTTTTTTTTAAATGTACTTATAATTGAGTCGGAAGAAATAAAATGAAGATATTTTGCTTCTGTCTTTTTGAAGCAAAGAAAAGCGTTGCCCCAAGGGTAACCATGCAATTCAATACACGGTTACCCCAGGAAACGCCACTAGCTTATAATATATTACGCACCGGTGATCATGTTGGCATAGTTGTCAGTCTCGTCAAGTTTGGTTTGCCTGTGAGGGGAGTTCTAAATCCTAACCGGCTGATTTGAGGGTTATTATTTATTTAATAATTGGTCTACTAACGTTCTCTACGTGCAAATGTGGATGAAATTCTTATACACATACTTTACACCTGCATGTATAAATTTATAAAATCCTGTTTACAATTTAAAAAAATATATCAATATGGATATATGTGTAGACCTATATGAACAACAGTAGAACTTGGATAATTCATACGTATATAATTCGAATTCATATTTAGTTCGAACTTTTCCCTTGGTTCGTTGAAGTTTCTATTAAAACAATGTTAGAAAAAATCACATGTGATTCGAACTTATTTTGTTTAATTAGAAGAAAAATTGCTTCTAAGATGACGAAAAACAGCCTAAAATCTCACGTAGGAAACACTTTTACTACTTGACTGTTTCTGAGTGGATAATGGGCTCCCTGCTTGCAGGAGCACACAAGTATTGTGTTTTGTGTTCCTTATGAGGATTTTGTGAACTTGGATGAGAAATTATATAATCAGAAATTTTGGCAGATGTTATGAACAATATAAATGAAAGTGCATCTTAAGATGAAGACGGAGAACAGACGGAACTTACAAAGAAGCTGATCCCAACATCTACACAGGTCATGGACCACATAGAATAGTTGATAGATCTTGTTGAGGGGCAACATAATGTAAGCCCCTCTATTCTCCAGGTGCTGAATGAACTAGAAGAGCTTACTCCAACTCAAGAGTATAACTCCAAAAATCAATCAAAGATTTCTAGTTTTTCTGAAGTTATAATTACAGTATTTTGTACTGTACATATTGCAATAGAAAATCTAAGAATAAAAGGATACGTATACTACTGTACTTTACTCCACTGAATTGATGTTTGAAGTCATTTTTCTAGTCCAAATAAAAACTTACCTAATTCAAGTTTCTGGACATTTAGAATTTCTCGAGTGGTCCCTTTAGCTTCGAATTAGCCAAATTCGATTTATTTATTTTTTACCGATAAAGTTAGTTGTTTGATTTACCTTGGGCGTTAGAGGATTAATTTATTACCACGCCCTACCACCCGTTCTTAATATGCACATATGAAAAAATTACGCTAATGTTTTAGGGATGTGAAAGGTTGAATTTAGAAGAAATGTATACGCATTTTCTTGTAGGTATAATGGAAATACTTTTAGGAGAAACCACCCTCAGTACACCAGACCATTATTCTAGCCCCGATCTCCCCGTTTACGGCAGTCCAGTCTATTGCGAAAGTGACGCACTAGACCGCTCGATCACCAAAGCGGGTCTCATCATAGTTCACGTGGCTTGTTTTTCTCTTCACGATGTTACTAAAGAACACTAAAAGACACATCTATTTATTTTTATTTTTTATTAACTGGCAAACATCAGTTTCCAAGTCGGTATTTTTTCCCCTCCTTTTGCAGTGCCCTTGGGTTAGAAACTCTGCGAAATATGTCAAGCCTTGGAAGAAACAAATAATGGTAACAGGAAACGGAGAATATCTCACAAGTATTTTGTTGCAGAGCTACTTTTTTTACTTGTTTTTTTAGCTATTCTTGAGGGCATTCTTTCAATAAAACATCACAAAAGTGAGGTTGTATAGGAAGAAAAACTTTCTATTGTGAGGTTCACAAGAAAAAAGGAACGGTATCGCAATACTAAGAAAATAAAATATAATAATAATAGTGGGAAGCAAAAAAAAATCCCTTATCGAATAACCTAGTAGCATGTGTGTTTTGACGCAGAGGATTTCGAAAGAAAACCACACTAAAACTCTGTACGCCATATTGTTAGTAGTCTATTTTGGTCACTAGTCAAGCATTATTTTATTTAATACTAGTGGACTGTGCGCAGAATGCTGCACTTTACGTAACGTTTCATCGGCGTATTTTTCCAGAGTATTGTAAACAAAGAATGACTGTCCAGATAAAATCAAGTAATATACATTTGAAAAGATTAAACATTGGAAAATACTCTTACGCCGATTATAGCCTGAGCCCGTAAGTTGATGTCCTTAAAGAGTCCAAAAAAATGCACTTAAAAACAAAAAGGATGCACTTTAACATTCAATTTTTTTATATACTGAAAAATACGAAAGATGCTCATAAAAATCAAGTAAAACATTTAAAATCCAATTGTTTTCCTTTTCTGTTTATTGCAATAGCTGTGGAATCTTGAAAAAGAAATAAATAAATAATACATTGTATGGCCACTATATAAACCTATTAAAGATAACTTACTTAGTATTGTTCTGTAACAAAACATTAGGCTACGCTCATTTTTTTATGTTGCAAATCATTGTAACTACTGGAATATCTGTATGGAGACCAATTCATTTCATTAAATTAGTTGAAAACTAACACCTGGATACGGGAATCGAACCCGTGACCTTTGGCTAAGCGTGCCAATGATCTAGCACAGAGCTACCCAGGATTGTATAAATTGCATCATAACAGCTCTATCGAGTTGCAGTTGGCTATGGGATCTGATATTATTATTATTATTATTATTATTAGCACCGCGTCTTACTACCCGTTCGGGTTATACGCACTTACGCTAATGTGTAATGGTAGGGTGATTGTGAGATGAAATGGAGGACCTACAGTTTAACGTGGAATCCTAACCACGGTGGAGGCCTGGCATTCCCCACATTCACAAGATGTCTTGTCAGAGGTGAAGGAAATCTGATACTATTGATCGTTTACATGAATCTGACGATTTACATACGTCCATCACAGACTAAGCCTTAAACTAATAGCGAAGAATTACCCTAAGTAATGGGATGAATTCTGGATAGTTCAGTGGTAGATCATTGGCGCTCTAAGCCAAATATTCGATTCCTGAGTCCAGGTGTCATTTTTCAACTAATTTAAATTAATTTATTAAAACTTTGTTAACTTTAATATGATAATCTTTGAAGTGAAAGTTTTTTTTAGTTGATTCGTTAGAACTTGAGAAAATGATGTCGAAAGAATTGTTGCTTTATAAAATGGTGGCTTACTCTTTGAATATTTGTGAAATTTGAAATGTTTAGTAACATCTTTAGTGTCATATTGACAATAATTATTAAAATCTGTTTGTTAGGAGCCCGGGAATCATTTTTGAAAGAGATAGCTTCATGTTATACAGTATATACTAGATTCTGTGATATACTTAATATCGTGATAAACTAAATTCAGGCCTTCAGGGTGTTGGGTAGGTCTTCTGCATAGATTCCATTTTTTGCCAATAGATTGTAGGCATGTATTGTATTGGGGAATGGCTTGGTCGCTCACAAAGTATATTATCAAAAAGTTTATTTTTAATATGTCGTTCATATTGAAGTTAAAATCCCTAATATTCCAAAGTAGAATAGACTTACCCTATTAGATATGTCATCTCCTTTTCAAGTGTCAACTTTTATCAATGCTTTTCCACTGTGTACTCCGGATGGGTGCTCTTCCTTCTGTTATCTACTGTGTCAGAAGTATCTACGACTTAAAGTGGCTGGCTCTTTGTTATAGGCTCACCCAGTCTTCCACCCCACGTGCAAGGACCGGTGTTCCTGCAGGAGCCGCCATCTTGGCTTGAGTTCTCCAACACGACGGGTGCAATGTTGTCGTGCTCCGCACACGGCAGCCCTCCCCCGGACATCCGATGGATGGACGCCGCTGACAAAGAGCTACCACACATACCTCGTCTCAGGTAATACCACAACAAATGCAGATGAACCTTCCTCCTACTGTTGAACAACGTCGACCAAGAGCTCCTCAGATTCCTTGTCTAAGGTAATACCACAACAAATGCAGATGAACCTTCCTCTTACTGTCGAACAACGTTGACCAAGAGCTCCTCACATTCCTTGTCTCAGGTAATAAATACCACAACAAATGCAGATGAACCTTCCTCCTACTGTCGAACAACGTCGACCAAGAGCTCCTCACATTCCTTGTCTCAGGTAATACCACGACAAAATGTGGGAACCCTATGTCGAAAGCCAAATAGTCGTTGACAAAAAGGATCTATTCTCCAGATGATACCACAATTACAGGTATAGCTTCCATATATTTTACATGGCCTTAGCTAGAGGAATTGTCGCCCGGGGCAGACAGTAACATTGGCGCTCCTCCACCCCCAACCCCTAACACCAACCATCCCGTTTCCACCCAGTCATACCGGAGAAGATGATGGTGTCAGATGGTATTGTATACCTGTTGCAGATGTAATACATTAGCTGTATAGCAAAAATCTTGCTATTATTGTGGCTTGCAATTATTGTCCCATTTATAATTTGCTAATTTGTATTAAATAGTAACCAAAATATTATTTTTTCATTAAATATGTATTATAATTTAATATTTATTTATTAAAAATTAGCTTAAAAAGATAATATTTTTCAATAGTCTGTACTGATTATATGAGCATAAATAGGTGTTGTATTAAAGGGAAAAAATGTTAATAGATTGAAATGAGTGAAGAATAATTTTGTTTATAATTAATTGCTACCTCAATTACTTATGAAAAAATGTAGAAGTAACATTATTTAAGAATATTAACAGATTTATTTTATACTTACAGTTTACGCCTTTCTAGCTTTAACAGCAGCAAAATCATTTACTATTTAATCGTAATCGTATAGCAATATCTTTTTCTATTGCTATAATTGCAGCGTGTGTTAACCTGTCTTGACCCATTGATGAACTTAAGTATTTTTTTTATTATTTTCGGCTTACTAAAACTTCGTTCACCAGCGGCATTAGTAATGGGCAATGTTAAAAATAATCTGAAAGCAGTTACTAAGTTTGGATAAGATGTGGCTATGGACATATTGTGGATTAAATTTAATAGGTCAAGAGAGGTTGCTTTTGAAAAATCCTGACTTTTTTCAAATAAAGAACTGACCATAAACTTAAAACTAGCTATTTACTCCTTATCATTTTTATTTAATAAGCGTTTTGCACTAGCAATCTTCTACATTCATAGATTGCAAAGTCTTAACCGTTAAAAAAATTTAAAGTCATCTAACACTTCACTAAAAATTTAAAACGCCATCCCATTTGTTCTAAGACTTTGCCAAAAATAATATGAAAGTCCATAATGAACCTTTGTTTTCTGTCAAAACATTGTCCTCACTTTCTTCCAAGGTCAGTCTTTTCCTCTTCTTTGCCCTTTTGTCCTCGAAGAAGCAGTCAATTTCAAGAGATATTGCAGCACAGAAGTTCGATGCTTCATCCAGTATAACATCAATATCTGTATTTCAGATGTATTGTAAAGCATCTTTCAATCCATTCAAGTGACTAACTGCACGGTCCACGATCATATCTTTGTGCTGTAGCTGTTCATTCTCGTGGGAGATCTGATTTAGTATTTTGTACCACACAACAGAATAACAAACAAACTTAAAATTAATTTGTTTAAGAAGATTTTCAACCGCTGATAAACAGTCATGGAATTTAGGGTTGTCAGAAATTTCTTCTAAGGCATCGATGACTTTATCAAGCTGTGAATAAAGTACATGAACAGCAGAATATTTGGATGCCCATCTTGTATCACAATGACGCTTGAGAGTGGTAGAAAGTTTGTTGGATAATATTCCCCACCTTTTGACACTGAAAGCGAATAATTTGTACAGTTCTTGTACTGTTCCAAAAAATGTGATAGCATCTGGAGAAACTCCAGCAGCATGAACACCAACCAAGTTCAATGAATGAGCTGCACATGGCATAAAACGTGCATGGCTGTTAATTGTTTGTATACGAGCCTAGACTCCTGAATACTGCCCCACCATATTTGAACCACTATCGTATGTTTTCCCTCGGTAAGTATGAATATCAAGTTCATAGGCTTCTACTTTTTGTAGAAACTCTTCAGTTAAACCAGCTCAAGTCGTTTTACTAGTTTTTATGAAATCAATGAAACTTTCTTCAATAGAGCAAACACACTCCAAAACTCTCGCGTACCTAATAATCTGGCACATTTGTTCATGATGGGCTACATCTGGTGTAAAATCAAATGAAATTGAGAAATATTTTACCTCTATTATATATTTTAGTATTTCTTGGCGTATAATGTCACCTATTAAATTGATGCTAGTTTTGAACTATTGGAGAAAAGAAATTTGGAATTCCTGTTGTTTTTTTCTTTACTTAAGGTAATATGCTCTTTTAGCTATTTATCATAATGAGAAAAAAACTCTAACAAATTTTTTAAAAATCCACAACTATTGGCCTCACGTATATTTGTCCTTGAACTTCGAAAAGCCAAATTGTTGACTGAACATAACAAAATGCATTCAACAATTGTTCTGAAAATGTGCCGCCATTTCTTTTTTTCTTTTATGATCATTTCTTTAGTTCAGTATCAATTGTACTGCCCTCTTTAACCCTTTTTTCAAAGATTTTCCAAGTAACATATCTTTCACGGTGCTATACAGAATTTAAACGCTTTGGAATTCGAGGGTGTAATTTTTTCCAGTCAGAAAATCCTACTTTTGGATTTGCCAATCATGAATTAAAATGCTTGCCAAATAGCACGCAGGGGAAACAGTAAATAGATGTTTTCTCTTCACTGTAAACTAGCCACTTTCGCTCTACGTTCTACGTTCAAAAGTTTTTTATGGAACCAACTTCCCGTAAAATGCCTTTTTTCTGCATTAATTGATAAAATAAAATTACCAGTTTTATTTGGTTCCGGCCTATGTTCAACCAAAGAGCTTCTCACATGGTCATTTAAATCAAACCATGTTGTGGGATAATTATAATTTAGTTGAATTTTGGTTAGTTCATTTTCCAAATCCTGTTCCTGTACATCTTCATAAGGAGTAAGTATTGGAAAGGACTGGATAAGATTTGGTGTGGAGTCTTCTTAATGTACAATTACATTACCAGTTTACATTCTTAGTTACTTTAGTTAAGTTTTCATTTTCTAAAAGTGTCGATGGAGATGGCCTACTTTCAAAACCTTGTAGTGGTAGCGCAATGGTTGAGAGATCCACCTTCTTTACCCAACTCATTTTTGCTAATGCTTGATTTTCACAATGTTATCTGCCTTTTGTTGTTTTTTACGTTTTCAACATAATTCAAATTTAGCTGAGAACCGCATGACAGTTTAGATGTGAAATGTGAAATTTGCCCGTTTCCGTAACACTGTGATCATATTGATTTGATTAACATTGTTTGTAAATTTGCATAACTTTATTGATCGATTTGTGTGTGAATTAGTGGACTGTGCTACGTGTGTGTGTCAAAATGGGGTTCATTTTTATTCCTGAAGGAGGATTGTATACGTCTTTTTAACTACGCGTTTAAATAAATTTTGCAATCTTATATTTTATATTAAAAAACAATCTTGATGGCGCCCCTCCAGCATGGTGCCTGGGGTGCCTGCCCCTGCTTCCCCCCTCACTATGGCCCTGCTTATATTTGCCAGATAGTCGTATTTAACAGGGATTTGCCTGTCAGATAATACCACCACAACAGATTTCGGCATTCTATCTTAAGTTTGAAAGAATATCTTTAATCACCGTGTTCACAGACGCTTATGAGACCGAGGAGGTATTAGCGGGATGGAACCAAAACTAGAGTTCCTCGTGAGTAACTTGTGGCCCACATATCTTACACCACGTCATGCCCAATTTTACTCCAATTTGTAATTAGTACTAAATCCTTTCCAAACTTGGTTAAGAGTAAATCTTTTGGTATTCTTTTTTTTCAGACATGTTGCGCAACCTTAAATTTTATTTTGTATTGCGTATTACAACAAAAGTGTTATTATTATTATTATTATTATTATTAGCGCCGCGTCTTACTACCCGTTCGGGTTATACGCACTTACGCTAATGTGTAATGGTAGGGTGATTGTGAGATGAAATGAAGGACCTACAGTTTAACGTGGAATCCGAACCACGGTGGAGGCCTGGCATTCCTCACATTCACAAGATGTCTTGTCAGAGGTGAAGGAAGGGTTTGGTAATCAGATAAATCTTTGCCGGGACCGAGGATTGAACCCCGGCCGCCAGCACAGAAGTCTGACACCTTACCCCTAGACCGCCAGGTCACCAACAAAAGTGTTATTTAAGGGTTTAATCTCAGGGGGAGAGTATTAGAAAGGTTTTTATATGAAATTCACCCACGTTATTTTGGGAAGAGGATTGATAAACTACATAGGAAAAATAGACCGAAATTTGACCTTTAGCCTCCTCCCAGTCACTGGTATTGCCGTATATATCGCTAGTCTGACGTCTTAGACTGCATGCCCACTGATTAGGGTCTCACTAATGAAAACTGTATTTTCTCGCTTTATTTTTAAAACATGGGATCCGTTCCAATGACCTAAGAGTCTAAGGCATCATTCTCGTAGTAAAAGGGCCTTTTGATTACTGAGTTATTAGGGTTAAAATCCCGGTCGAGTTTACTGAGGGTGGATTTTCCTAAATTGTTTCCCACTCTCCTTCTGCACAAATGTGGGTAGATTACCTCTAAGATGCTTCCTTCTTCATCCTTATCCCATTACAGTAAAGCGTATAACCCGAACGGGTAGTAATGTGGTGCCGAGTAATATTAATTATATTAACTAACATAAATGAATATAACCTGAACGGGTAGAATAATGTGATTATAATAATTATAGTAATAATTTAAAGCACGTGACTCATAAACCTTGATATAAAAGGTTGTTGTGCACTCCCTTACTCCTTTTCCTCATCTTTAACCGTAAACACTGGTTGACTTAATATTTAGCACACATCCGTCCAAGTTCGCTGAAGCGGTAGAACGTGCTTACCCTTTTTAACTTAATTTATTTATTTATGTATTCACTCCAGCATAAGTAATAAGCATTACGGTACAAGCGGAAAGCCTGCGTCGTGCTTCCATCGCGGCGGAATAAGTTCGCTTGAACTGGAAAATACTCTCTGGCGTTTAACAGGGGAGTCGGGGGTGAACTTGAGAGGGGGATAGGGGCTAGTGGGTGTACACCTTAAGGGTTTTTGCCTCCCCTCCCCCTCCCTGACTTTGACCTAAGAGCCTTTAACCCCTATCGGGTACATAAGGGGTGGTTTATTTTAATTGGTGGTAGTTTAATTTCCTCTATTTTAGTGTGAGTGATGTCTTTTACTGTTTGTAGGTAGGTATAAACCCGCACATATGGTGGCATGGTCTAATGCGTCACTCTTCTGATAGAATGGAGTGCTGGTGACGGGGAAATCAGGGTTTGACTCTCCCTTCACGCAAATGCGGGTACATCTTCTTTAAAACCCTACCTTCATAATACATATCCGATACCGTAATTTATGTATTTGAATATAAATGGGTACCAAGATGCTTTTTAAGAAAAAGTAAGTATAAGTTGAGGACATCCCTAAAAAGCCCTAAAAATTAATCAAACGCTACAAAAAAAGGGGGGGGAGAGAGAATACTAATCTATACAATTTACATTTTATTGGTGACTGACCCATTGGTTCTATGTTTATATATAATGCCCAACTTTTCCGACATCAATTGAGTTTTAGAAACGTTAAGTACTATTTTAACAGGAAAGATATTTTCTAAAATAAATGGGCTGCTTTTTTTTTTTGCGGTCAACATTGATATCCTTTTATAATCTTACTTTTGTTATTTTATAAGTATTTATATATAAAATACATCAAATGTGATAGCTGCAGATCACCTGACATGACCTATGAATATTTTAAAGTAGATATATAAACTTTTCTAGCTGTCAGATAACAAGGGACTTTATATGAAAATCAAACTAAAGTTTACCAACTATAGGAACAAAAGATGCTCAGTACAACGGAAAATTTGACTAAATAAGCTTGACATTTAGACCACGTGTCCACCGAAGTGGGTAGCAAACGTACTTTGTGATTATATATTATTATTATTATTATTATTATTATTATTATTATTATTATTATTATTATTATTAGCAGGAGCAGCAGCACCGCGTCTTACTACCCGTTCGGGTTATACGCACTTACACTAATGTATAATGGTAGGGTGATTGTGAGATGAAATGGAGAGACCTACAGTTTAACGTGGAATACGAACCGCGTTGGAGTTCTGGCATTCCTCACATTCACAAATCGTGATTAATGCACGTCCTGTCAGAGATGAAGGAAGGGTTGGGTATTCAGATAAATCTGTGCTGGGACCGAGGATTGAGCCCCGGACCCATATCACACAAGCCCAACACCTTACCCCTAGACCGCCAGGTCTAGCTGATGTATTTACCTATGTACTTTGAATGATAAACGCAGCATTTTCTTTATTAACCGGCTAAGACAAAATAATGTTGCGGTGGTCGTCAAGGCAAGGGGCAAAAAAAAGGGAGCGTTAGTGTCGAACTATTTAGCTGATGAATACTACCTGTGCTAACCCACATTTCACTTTTAAGAAAAGGAGTTTTTTTTTTTTTTT
>CABFOW010000176.1:341728-361919 GCA_902141385.1 Timema californicum
TACGCCGCATTACGATTTTAAGAAAAGGAGTTTTTTTTTTTTTTTAACAGTGGAGAGAATCCCCAGAGCATATTGACGCATCACGTGGTTTCCGATTTGAGCCTCACCCGGCTTTAGAAATTGAAAAGAGAGCAATGGGGAACACACTGGTGATAAGATGGGAATGGGGGGAGAGAGGTCGGCGAGAAGATAAAACTAGTCTTTGGGGAGGGGGGAGAGTATACAATTTTAATTTCAATCTACGACATGAATCTTCATTCATAGAAACATTTCCCTTTTTTCTCAACTAACTACGTTTTTATATGACTCTTGGAAACTAAAACATGGTTTTCTTTTCGTTATTTCTTTTCAGTTTACGATGTTAAAAGAATGTTTTTTATAATGGAGGAAAAAATTATTTTGATCAAAGTGGAAAGTTGTTTCTGTAGATATATATAAACGGAAGAATTTTAATAACAAAAAGAAAATAAACGTTTTATTTCTAAAATAATATTCCCGAATGTTTGTTTTGTTTAAGATTATTATTCCTGGAAAACATATTAAATTTGAAGTTTGGTAGAGCAATAAAATAAATAATTTAACAATTGCTTTACAACCAAATGACTTACAAACTAACTTCGTACAGGTTATAAATCCCAACACTCGTGTTATATTAAGCCTTCACGAATCTTCAACATTACCAATCCGAATCTGAAAAATAATACAATTCGTGATAAATTCAAAATTTCGAATCTTAATACTTGAAAGATTCTTATCGGATTCGAAATTCCAAATTCATATTGACCCCCGATTCGAATTTGATGGAATTTGATTCAAAATTTTATATAAATTCAAACATTTGAATTATTTTCTTTTTAAGAACTTAAAGATCAATTCTTTGAATTGACCATTACAATGTTGTGTATAATAATATTTTTTAATCGATTAATTATTTGTACAGCGTTTATTTAAAGTGTTATTTTACTGTCCCCAAATAGTTTTTTAAATGCCTGTAATTGAGCCTTATAAATGAGTTTGATTTGATAATATTTTATTATATTATTACTATTATTATTATTATTAGCACCGCGTCTTACTACCCGTTAGGGTTATACGCACTTACGCTAATGTGTAATGGTAGGGTGATGTGAGATGAAATGAAGGACCTACAGTTTAACGTGGAATCCGAACCACGGTGGAGGCCTGGCATTCCACACATTCACAAGATGTTTTGTCAGAGGTGAAGGAAGGGTTTGGTAATCAGATAAATCTTTGCCGGGACCGAGGATTGAACCTATTTTATTATAAAATGTTTGATTCGGATTAGAAACATTTTATTTATCATGTATACGTTTCGGGATCGATTTGAAAAATGTTTACTGTGAAGTGTATGACTCAATTCGAACATGTTTGACTTGAACTGATTCCGAATCGAATATTTTAAAGTTAGATTCGGATTCGATTTGAATTTAAATGTTTTATAAAAACAGGCGACTAAAACCAACATTTTTTACGGTCAAAATTTATAACATTTTAATATTGTATTTGTGTTATTTTATTGGTACAGTGAAATCTGCCTTAAACGAGTGAAGGTATACTATAAAAATTTAACCAAGGACATGCTCGAAATTTAGATAGAAATAATAAAATAAAATACCGTACTCATTATTACACAGTACGCCTTATTCACAGAATAAGTGACGTATGGAAACATTACACTGAACATAAAAACATTACTCACCTTGTCTTTGTTTTTTCCAATAGTCAAGCGGGTCTTTCTGCACACAGTGTACTCTCTTGGCAGCCTGACTTTCCACACACACTTTAGCCTGAGAAATCACACTAAACATATCAGAATCATTCCGTTATAGGGCAAATTACTGCAGTTCCTTTAAACTTTTGACAACATTTTGATAAGTCTTCACGCTACACTTTTCTTCTTCCAACACAATATCATTTTCCTCTTCTTCCTCCTCTTCTCCTCTCCAACTTTCTTTAAAATCCTCAACTAAGGCATCGATATCCATCGTGTCTGGTTTAGTTTGCACGTTATTGTCCATGTTGATGTAGTCTTCACCTTCGCACTTATTGAAAGCAGATTCATTCATGCAGTTTTGTAAGTCCTGCTGGTCATTCTCACATTCTAAGCTAACAGTGACTTCACTCATAGAAAATCCTGCTTTTTCAAAATATTTTGTCACAGTTTCTGGCAACAACTTCTTTACAGCTTGACCTATCTAAATAACTGCATCTAGAACCGAGACGGTACTTGCAAGCTCAGAGGCGGATGAGGTAGAATTCATCTTGGCTAGAAAAGATTGCATTAATAATTTACGATAGTACACTTTAACATTCTGAAAGGTACCCTGATCCATTAGTTGAGATAAACTTGTGGTGTTTGGGGGGAACCAAGTAAGCTGCACGTTGGAAAGTTTGATGTGGGGGTGGCATGTTGTGTTATCCAAAAACAACAAAACATCCCAGTTTTGCTTTTTCATTCTGCCATTAAAAGCCGTTAACCATTCCTCCATGATATGTGACGTCATCCACGCCTTTTTATTGGCTCTCCACTCAACGGGAAGTTTCATATGTCCATGTTTCTGAAGCATCGTGGCTTTGCTGCCTTACCGATAACTACGGGTTTCTCCATTTCCCCTTATATAAAACCACATAGAAAAACAGTCAATCTTTCTTTGCATAATTTTCCTCCCGGACACTTTTTACCTTTCAAACTCAGCGATTTATTCGGTAGCACGCGGAGGAACAGTCCAGTCTCGTAATCATTCGCAATGTTTTCAGGTACATATCTCTCGATTATGGAGGGAAGTTTGGCAACCCACTCTTCAGTGGTTTCTTTATTTACATCACTCAATTCACCACAAAGTTATTTAAAAACCATCCGATGTCTTTTGTGAAAACTTTCCAACCATCCGTTAGATGCTTTGAACTCAGTTTTCCCCAGTGTTTGGGTGACCTTTTTTGGCGTATTACTGTACCAATGGACCCGACACGCGGTGATTTTTCGCCCTTACATTGACAAACCACTCCCACACTATTTAATTAATGTCTTTGTTTGCAGTTTTCTTAAGTTCTCTTTTTATATTTCCATTAGCACAGTTTTCTCACGCTTCAACATTTCCGTTTTTTTCTTTGGAATCTCGTACACTTGAGCTTTACCGACGCTAAACATCTTCATGATCTGCCTAACAAATAATTTATCTCGCTCACTCACATAAATAACTTTTACTCCCATGTTTGCATCAAACCCAACTCTTATCTTTGAAGCCACAATAACAACTGCCAGACTAAAATTAAAAATGCAGGCCTTGAGTCCATATCGAGTAAAATTTACGGATGGGACAAACAAATAAATTTCAATACAGGTAGTGCTGCACCGTTAAAAGCTGAATTCCTGAGATTATTGACAAGTCATTAGAGCGGAAACTGGGAAGAACAGAGATAACAATCAAGAGGCTATTACATTTCACAATTCTGTAAAGGCTGTCTCATACTGTGCTAGCTGTTACTACATTTTTCAGCAAATCACGGAGTTGTGTGGATTGGATTTCAACACAAAATAAATACAACACATGCCGATACAACCACGTGGTGATAAATAACATCCTCTAATGAACAGCGATTCCACTGTCCCACTGGGCGACCATAACAATACTCGCTAGCGGCGAGTGAGTCAAATGACCCTCAAGGTCGGCTACTGGCTAGTATTATTATTATTATTATTATTATTATTATTATTATTAGCACCACGTCTTACTACCCGTTCGGGTTATACGGACTTACGCTAATGTGTAATGGTAGGGTGATTGTGAGATGAAATGGAGGACCTACAGTTTAACTTGGAATCCGAACCACGGTGGAGGCCTGGCATTCCCCACATTCACAAGATGTATTGTCAGAGGTTAATATTTAATTATGTTTTATTACTTTTTATTCGTTTAATAAATAATACAGTCCTTTTCCAATCATGTTATGGTTAAAGAATCAGTATTGGTGAGTGTAAACATTCAGGGCTTTTCGTGGAAATTTAAATTTTATGTTGCTCCCCTGTCTCAATATGCAATTTTATTAGGTTCTGACTTTGTGAATTTCTCTTGCATGATTATTTCTCTATGTGACAATGTTTACCATTTTAAATTTCACAATGTAAAATACCCTTTCTTGTCAATATTAGACAAAATATTTGTGGGTTTGGCTGATAGCCACAGCAATCAAAATCTACTTCTAAAACAGTTCAAAAAAGAACTTCCCCTTGTGGAGTGGTGCCCCAGTTTGAGGGGGGGGAGTATGTACTGTTAATTATGAACGGACCTAAGTTCTATCAACCTTGACATTACTGGTAATGGTGAGTGGCGAAGCCTAGGGGACAAACTTTAAATTAGGAGTAGTTCCGCAATATGGTGACCTAAATGGGATTTTAGTAGAAACGGAAGTTTTAATAATATTATATAAACTATTATTTCAATATGTGTTAAGTAATTAAATCTCTTTGTACCTTTTTTAGATATGTAATTTTACTTTAATGTTTCTTTTATATCTTTTATTTTAAAAATGTTAAATCTTCAAATATTATAAATGGTCCTTTTTATCTTAAAAGTCTCGGATTGGCCTATTCATTAATCACTATTTCCTGTTAAGGAAAATTACGACTTTACCTCGGCCGATTCTCTCTTTGGATTCTATTAACGTGAGACGTAATTTTTTACTTCTCTTATTTTATTAATTTTATTCAAGAAGCTTTTCTAAATTAACATGTAGTTTTTTACCTTTTTATTTCTTTCTTGTTTTTAAGGTTATGGGTTAAAGTTTCCGTGTAATTCTTTTGTCTAATTAATTACCTTTTACTTTTCGGATTTTTATTATGTATTTTTGTGGTTTTATAATGTAACTTAGAAAATGTCCACCACGTGGCCTGGTTCTTTTTATATTATGGTTTTGTATCAATCGGCATCCTATAAATCACGCTGTTTAAAATTTAATAGAACAGGGGATTAAATATAATGTTTGAAGACTATTTTCTTTGTATTAATTAATTAATTTTATTTTTGGTTTTCTCTGTTCTACAGGAGATATCTTTTTTATACCTCAAACAAATCGGTAATGTAGTAATAATAAATGTTCTCTTTTATTTTAAATTAATCTTTTATTATCTTTTTTATCATCTTAATCTTTTATAATGTTTTATTACTTTTTATTCGTTTAATAAATAATACAGTCCTTTTGTAGTTGGGTTATGATTTAAAATTAATCACGTGTGAAACCACGTGTGTTGAATAACTATCTTAACCTCCTTTTGTATTGGTTAATTATCTATTTACTATGCTAATTAACTATTGATGCTCTCTTTCAGTCTTGGCTATATATATATATATATATAAACTTTTCAGTAAAAAATTTAAGTGTAACTGGTCACCTTACATGAGGCGATCAGTACAGTATACTGGTTAGTAAGTAGAGCCAAAAGTTGAACATGTCCAAATTATCTAACTACTGCTTTTTTACTAGCTGGCGAGCGCTAGTAGCAGCTATTTTTGTGTCACATTAGGCTACTTACTAGCCGCTACTCAAGCAACTGTTAGTAAGTAGCGCAGTGTGACACAGCCTTAAACAAGGTAACAAAAGAACTAAGAAGGATAACGGAAATATATCTGACTTAACATTTAAACTCATCTTAATATAAAGGAAGAGTTAGATAAAACAAAATTATGTAGAATGTATGGGATGCCAATTTTTTTTCTTAATGATGTCCATCGGAACATTGGAAATTTTCCGTATAAAGGCTTATCTTGAATTCCGTTTCCGCGTTAGACAGTTTCCGTTTAATCCAGGGAATTTAGCATGTTTTTCAACCCTAAAACCATGGGACCGTAACATATTTTCATTTAAGAAGAGTTTCCGCTTAATAAAGGGTCCGTTTAAGGCAGGTTTCACTGTATTGATAATATTTATCAAAAGTGGTAGCAACAAATCACATAACTTGACGTATGAACACGCAAAAGTAGTTCTAGTAACATTTCTAACTGGTAGATAAGGCGCTTCTTATTAAAATTAGACTGTAATTTTAGTTCAGAATTTAGTAATTTCCGATCTTACCTCAGTAGGTAGTTCCTATATCCATAGAGTTAAAAGCCTTCGTTCGATTCCCGGTGTGGCTTTAGTTGAAGAGATTTTCCAACTTGTGAATTATACTAACAAATATAAATCAGTGTGTATGGCAAGAGTGTTTAACCTGAGCAAACTCTGATCATCTAATAGAGCGATCTTCAACTTTTTTACGTTTGCTCATCCCCTCATTCATAAACACGCACCCCGAGGGTTTAATTTTAGAAAATTAAAAAATAATTAATTAAAACTCTCTTTTCTCAAGTCATATTATAGTTTTTTTAAAGAATTATCTAACTATAGAAGAAAATGTTCTATTTTAATTATAACACTTTTTAAACCATAAACTATACATTTTACCTCAGCTAAAAAAAATTAATACGTATATTTTACCTGAATAAAAACTTTTACTAACTTCACATGACACGTGGGAAAAAAGTAATTTGCAGCTTGGACATAATAAGAGAAAGGGAACAAATAAATGAGATTACAAAACTCATATTTGAATTAAAACTCGTATCTAATGATATCCCTTGCTTGTTTCAAATAATGAGAGCAACATTTTGTATTAGGCTCAAATTAGTTGGATAATATTTGTTTACTTCTAACAAATACTTGACTCAAATGTCGTGTAGTGCAGTGTTGCCAGGGTAAGCAGAACTTATTAAAACTGTACCTATGATATGTTTTAACGCTCACTGTCCCCATTTGACCAATATTTCATAGGCTGTGTTCTACTGAGTGATACGAACATGTCATTCAAAGGTACATTTTAAACTAACTTTGCTTACCCTGGTAACCAGTGGCGTACTATTCTCTGAGGCAGGTGGTGCGACCACACCAAGCACCACAAGGAAAACGAAAGAAAATTAATTAATGTGTTTTAAATGTAATAATTTATAAGTTTTATCATACATTCTTGTAAGAGTTATTTTGTTAGACGTGCTCTTTCTAAAGCGATCTATTATATCAGCACATGAACAAATCTATTTATATGAATATTTAACAGACACGACTTCCTGCCCCAAGCCGTTAATGATACATTTTTTCGGCCATGCCAGGAATCGAACCCAAGATCCACAGCTCATCAGGCGGACCCGTTACCTACTGAGCATTGACCTTGTAAAGTACACTTTTAGTCAAATAAAAAGATCCTTTCCTTAGGGACTCATCAACAAACGTAGCAACATAGCCCACGCTGTTGATGTTACGCCCCTGGCAACACGCCACGCCACGGTAATGACTCTGCATACCCCTTGAGGTTCATGAACTATCGGTTAAAAAAACAGCGATCTAAAAAGAAGGTAACTTTCTTCTTAGGACAACGTCTTACCACCCGTTTGGTTTATCTGCATACGCACTAATTACTATAATGTGTTAGGTATGAGAAAGGTTTATGTAGAGGAAGTGTATCCGCTTTTACATAGAGGGATAGTGGAAAAAACATGTAGATAAACAACCCTCAGTACAGCCGACCGAGATTTGAACCCCGATATCCACGTCATCGGAAGTCCCATCTATTGAGATAATTACACCCTAGACCATTGAACCACTGAAAAGGGTCAAATTTTTAATAAGAGGTAAGAGACGATGTAAAGTTTTCCAAACTCTCTGAGAGACGAGTTCGGCTTCAACCTCAATAAAAGACGACCAAAGGGGGTGAAGGGCGGGGAAGAGGAAGAAATGATGGTGGATTTAGCCGCTCGAAGAGAGCGCGCCTAGCATTCGTTCTCACACTAATTACAACAAAGAGATTACCCCGCTGTCTGCTGAACGCACACACGCACATACGCACGCCGCTTAGAATTATTCAAAGCCCATCACAATAGTTCCCTGGAGGAGACACCTCCAACAGAGGATTACAAGTTTGGTAATTCTCTTTCAGTTTCTCTGCTCTGTAAAAAAAACCGTACTCTCTCCCTCTTATTCCTTCCTACGTCCACACCTCCAGCCCTCTACCCCTCAGCACCATCCCATTCCATAATTTGAAAAAATGCATTTACATTTATGTGTTGGGAACTATCTAAGTAGTATTGTAGTCATTTTTTACAAAAGAACTTTACGAACAAAAATACATTTGTGTCTTTAATGATTGCTCTTTTAAGTTTTATAATTATTAAAATTTGTACTTGTGTGATGTTAATCGAAATAATACAATTTTTTTTTTTTTAGAAATCATTTAATTAATAAGAAATCAGTTCAAAGATAATATTTGTATTCCAAGAAGAAATATTTTTGTCCCAAGGAGGTATAATTGTGTGCATCGCCCGTTCGAGTAACTAGGACAACAATCTAAAGACAATATTTGTAATACAAGGAGAAATAAGAAATAATAATTGTGTGCATCACCCATTTAATCAAATAAAACAATCTAAAGACAATATTTGTAATACAAGGAGAAATAAGAAATAATAATTGTGTGCATCTCCCAATTTAATCAAATAAAATTACATGTTAAAAATAATATATTTGTATTCCAGGGAGAACAAAAGCTGTTAATATCACTCATTTAAACAATAATTTAATAAATAAAACAATAGCTTAAAGAAAATTAACCAACTAGAAATTGAAAATAAAATATAAAAATAACATATTTTTCATTTGGAACTTTACAAAGAAGATTTTTATAAAGAACTATTTAATTCTTGATTTAGTTTCATAGCTATTTTTTTTAGCATAGCGTCATACTACCTGTTCAGGTTGTACGCATTTGTACTAAATTGTGCTAGTGAGCTTGTAATGAGAAAGATTGGATTTAGATTAAGTGTACCACCATTTGCGTGAAGGAAGATTGGAAAGCTTTTTTTTTAACTACCCCAGTATAACCGGCCCGGTAATTGAACACCGATCTTCCTGCCATTGGTGGTTTAGTCTAACACAGTGGTTCCCAACCTTTTGTGGCCCATTTCCCTTTCTGGAGGTTGACTAACACCTATCGCCCCCTTTTCATTTTCATTGTATGCCTAGTTTTAATTTTAAGTAAAGTTTAAATAATAAAGCAGTTTTATTATTTTAAACAATTTTATTACCGTATATAAAAACAACCAAAGCAGTTTTATCCGGTCACTCTTAAATAAAATAGAAAAAAAATGTACATTTTTTACAGATTTTTTTTAAGAACAAAGAAGTGAAATAATTAACTAAGATCATTGACGTACATTTAAAAAACAGGAGTCCATGTTTTCATTTTTAAATTGAAATCTGGAAAAATTAAGAAAGTTGACAGTTAAAATTTGAAAAAATAAATGAAAGTTTGAAAACTTTGTTATTGTTTTATTTTACCTTTTCAATGGCTGCCTTGTGCTTGGTGGATTTCAGTTAAAGCTTGAATATCCGGCTTTATGTTCGTCAAGTTCAGGCGCAAGTCTCCTTTGAGGCAAATGTCCAACTTATTTCTTTGTTTTGTGAGGAGCTGGACAACAGAACTAAATCCTTTTTCAACTAAATATATTGACGGGAACGAGATGAGAAAAGTGGTTCAGTTTTACCCCACAGTCGTGGATAAGTGTCCATAAGCTTCACCCAGTCTGACTCGTAACTGCTCTGCTTGAAAAGGATTTTCGCCTCACAGTCATACTTCAGATCTAGAAGGATTTATCAAGCTTATCCACAGCTTCAAACGAGAATGGATCTAGAATCCAATCCGTAATTTGTAACTTGGTCAAATCTTCAAATCTTGATTCCATGTCAGTTTTTAACTGGTCAAGGTGATAAGTAAAAATTAGGTTTTTTGCTTCTGGGAGTTCAGGAGTCTCGTTATCTGACATTGAGCACTTTTTAAGCGTCGGAAACTGAATCAGCTCTTTACGGCCAATATTTACCTTGTGAATATCCTTGGCGATGAATGATGAAATAATTCCTTTGGCTTTGATAAGGTTGTTTCCTAGAAGCCTTATATTGACTTTGTTCATTTTTTCAAAAATATCTGTAAGGTACGCAAGTTCCAACTTGCGTTGCTTCAAATTCTCACTTAAAACAGGATCATACGTTTTGAGAAACTCAGTAACCATGTCAAATAATTCGAAGAAACGGCGCAAACTGTTTCCTTTGGAAAGCCACATCACGGCCGTATGTAGAAGCAAACGTTCGAATTCCTCATCATTTTCATGGCAAAGTTGTCGGAACAGACGGTCATTGAGGGAATTAGCTTTGATCTTGTTGACACCAGTAATAACCAGTTGTAGGGTTTCATGCAGGACACCACTCAATTTTTTCGCAGCTAAGTGTTGACGATGAATAGTGATTACCTCTGGCACTTCTTTCTTAAGGAGGGCTAGAAACTCAGCATGACGACCTCACATGGCAAGAGCACCGTCTGTTGCGCAAGCGCTCACGTTGGTTAGGGGAATCTCTTTTTCCTCAAAATAATCTTGCACCGCTTTAAAAATCGACGATCCCTTCGTATCGGTGATCAAAGTTCTAGCAAACAACAATTCCTCGGTAATTTCCTTTTGTTCATTGATAAACCTCACATAAGCTAATAAAATTGCTTTGTTATCAATCACATTTGATTCATCAATCTGCAATGCAAATTTACTTTTTTTCAACAAATTGGTGAGTTTGGATTCAACGTCCGTGGCCATTTTGTCAATTCGCCTGGAAACAGTATTGTTGTTCAAAGGAACCGATTGACTTATCTTATTACTAGGGCCCTCGCCTAGCAGGATTTCCACAATTATTTTGGTAGCCGGTAAAACAAGAGTTTCGCCAATTGTGTGAGGTTTACCACATTTAGCGATCAATAAAGACACCTCGTAAAATGCAAGAAGACCTTTGTCAAGATCGGTTGCTCGTTTTTTAAATAATTCACTCACGTTAGGCCGTTTATAAGCTTTAGTTTTGAGGTGTTGAAAATAACTAAGTTATTTACTCAATTTATCACTGTGTACTCTTGATAAATGATCTTTCATTCGCGAAGGATTCATGGCTTCATCGCTAGTGAATGTTTTATCGCACAAAAGACAATGTGGAAACTTCACATTTTGTGGTGACGCGATAAAACCGAATTTTAAATACTCAGCTGAGTATTGACGACACTTCTTTTTTGAATCCATTGTGCATGAACTTCTACTCTTCAAAACAAACGCACAAAAACAGAAAATACACGCACAAAAACTGATGGTGAGGCACACAAAGGCTAGTGAAGACTGAAGACGAATGTAGGTCAATGGCAAGTGTGTAGTGATGGCAGGTGGGGGTTGAGTCACCAGTCGGCCGCGCTGAGCAACAACAAGTGGGGACTGTGGAGAGGGGTGAGTGCAGTGAGCTCGCCGGCTGAGAATAGCCAGTGACTTGTGCTACCCGGCAACTTCTACTGTACAGTACTATTTTAATTTTTTCCCCTTTGAATACTCATCTCCCCCACATCTCCCCCCACTTATTTATTGCCCCCCTGATAACCCGAACCACCCACTTGGGGGCGATCGCCCCTAGGTTGGGAACCACTGGTCCAACACAAGATAATTCGGCCACTAAAGCAGGTGAGTTTTTAATGTTTTAAACGTAATTGCTTGATTAAACTCAACCAAAATGTCATCCAACTTTATTATTCATTGTATGATAAATATGTCCTATAAAAATTATTATTCGCATATTCCTACATCTAATTTACAATTCTATGAACGACAGCTTATCCTGAAAGTCAAACATAAACTGTAGTATCAAATAATTTTAAAGTATCAACTTTTATATTTCATTGATTTAATTTGGTGACATAACATGAATGACACAAATATATTCATAAGTTAATTTGTGATTACGAGCGCAGACTTTGAACCATTTATATAAACTTGAATTTCTCGGAAGAGCACACTAAATAATACATATTACTGAAATAGATTTATTTAAGCTTTCTCAGAAAAAATAAACATTTTAAAATGTCGTCCATATTAAACGCTTTTAAAATATTATCCTCCCTCAAAAGATGTTTCTTAGTAAACAAGGGTAAAAGAAAATGAAGAAAAGTGCTTTGACATAATATATTGTATATTTTATGAAGGACGTAAGTAAATTATCTCTCAAAAGTCACTCAAAAATTATCTCAAAGGGGACTTCATTGCATTAATTTATTAAATACCAAACAAACATAGCTGAACAAATTGGTTTAGACATTTTAGAAAATGTACAAACAACTTGTAAAATTGGTCCATTTCGTCTTTGTGTATCACAGGTAAATTTGAAACTACACAGATCAGTGGGCACATGGGCTAAACTATCAACCTCATCTGGACTAGTTTGCGAGACCTGGGTTAAAATCCCCCCAAAAAATATTTTTTCAGTTTCTTTTCCACTCTCCTTTCAAGCATATGAGGGAATATGTCCTAGAAATTCTACCTTCCTCAACTCTACTTCCAATGGGGTCGATGTTTATACATGCCAGAGGAGTAGAAAATTATGAAGCACAAACAAATTGAAACTAAATCATTTATATCCTCGTGGTTGATTCACTAGAGAGTCACTTAGTTCCTATATCCAGAGTTAAGAGTCTCAGGTTGAAGACAACTAAAATACCTTCACAATAATTGTATGGGTGTGTTCTTTTGCTGTGCTGTCCTAGATTAAGTTAGTTTGCAAATCGTTTTCTAGTGTAATTCTACATATATAATGGTCAAACATATAAGTGGGCCCCTTTCAACAAAAAATTAGACACACACGAATATATTGCCACAAATTATTCTTCAAATTCAAAAATTGGAATGGGTCAATTCATGTCACGTGTACTAACTCAGAAACATTTATGAAATTCAAGCAAATTTGACCGGTTTTAATTAGAGTACGTTTATTTTATTGTCAAGATAGTTGTTATCTTTAATGTAACTTTATTACGAGCTCTCCAACCCACTAAAACAAAATTCATGAACGTAACAGTCCTTAGAGAATTACTCTACCCTTCATTAGAGGTACCTCAATGCATTTGATCATTGCTTACAAAATCAATGCAATAAAATACAACGTTAACTACTTTGCACGTATTAGAGGGAGACCATCATAGAGATATTCTTCTAGGGCATGTATAGAAATAAATTTATACCACCCAGTATTATAATAAGGTCAATATGTAACAGCTTTTTTTTTAGCGCCGCGTCTTACTACATGTTCGCTTGTAAGGCCGAATTCAGACTACACTGATGTTTCGTGTCAACATATCATAACACAACACATCAGCTTCAAGTGATTACACTGCTCTGACGTATCTGGTGCATTGTGTCGTTTGGACATGAATTGCTGTTAGTTGACTTCTCGGTTATGATCAGAGCACAACATTTTGTGTACGATTCGTTCAATCAAATTTCCGAGTTGACAGTACTGAAATGGATGAAAGACTATTAGCTGAACTTGATGAAAAGGAGGAAATTATAGCCACTATTAGTATGCTATTTGCACTGGAACACACGAGGGAGTGAATACACCCCATAACTACTGAGAGGGGTGAATTTATACTGTATGTCCAGATCTTTGGCTGATGCGTGTCATGACATGTTAACACACATTCCGGTGTCACATAACATATCACAACACAACACGTCAGTGTGAACACATCAATATACATTATTGGAATGATTTTTTTTTCTCTAAACCATCATAACACGTGTTAAACACGAAACGTCATCGTAGTCTGAATTAGGCTTAGCAGGTGTTAAAATTGATATCTACCAACTGTGACAGGAACATAAAAATATATGTGTGTATGCTTTACTACATGAAACTGGGGTTAGTAACTTCTTGAACAGTCAAATAAGATTATTCTCGAGGCAGCCAAACTATAGCATTGTAACAACATACGTCCCGAATCAATTCTTTTTGAAAAGGACCATATAAGTAGGTAGACCTTTAAAGGTTTTGAGAAAAGCAAAACACATTTTGGCCTTGATTCCTTTCAACAATCGGTGACTGAGTTTTTCGAAACAATTTTCTTGTTTTTGCAAACAGGGCATTTGGACAAAATTCCTTTCAACATTATAGAATAGAAATAAATCTAAACAATATTCTCGTTTTTAGACGACAGATATTTTGAGCATGATTATTTTTAACACTAAATTGTAAGAACTCATTTCATATACTACTATAAGTTCTCGACTTACACACGGTTAGTTCGTTTAGAGGGTTTCTACCTAGGTAGATTGTGTAAATCTTTTTTTTTTTTTTACATTTTTGTTAGTTTCAAATAATAATTAAAGCTAAACAGTTTCTGTTTTTTTAAATGCAGCTTTAAGGTGGAAACAAACGTCGGGGGAAATTTTACTTTCATTTTTCTCAAAAAAAATCCATTTTGTTTTTAAGTTCCAGCTATTTATATGGAATAAAATATAAGCGAGTTTACCCAAGTTTAATTTATCCTAATGAAGTTAATTCACTTGAAAATGTTCATCTCTAAATTTTTTATAAAAGTTGAATTTGATAGATGGCGCTGCTAGTCCAAGTCAAAAGTGCTGTAACCGTGGATATACTCTCAAATCCGTGTGTTTAGGACTTCTTGTATTTAAGAATGACCAAAATTGGGAGTTTCTTTCAACAATCATCGATTCAGTTAGGGTTTTTGTTTTCTGTCATAGATTATACAATTTTAGTGTTCGCAAAGGGTATCTATTTTATGAAAATGGTAATGTATCTCACATAAATCCGCCGGCCCGGGCCATGCAAAGAGAATGCTCCAGAAGTCTTAGCAAGTACCGATGAAGAAGGGCTAGTGGGGAAAGGGAGGGAGGCTGATTCATGCAATCGTTGTGACCAAAACAGGGTTATTAAACAACTCGGTGGGGAAGAGGGTTTAAAATGGAAGCGTGCTGTTGGTCGGAATAAATTTACGAGAGTTTTGCTAGGCATGGAAACATAACGACCGGTAATTCCTACGAGCAGGAGTTGAGAAGATCCAGAAGTCATAGACGTAGGAACGAGCCAATTTTAAACTAATGATACTCGATACTGATCTCGTACTTTCTGGTTTTACAATGGCGTAGAGGTCAGAGTTTGAATCCCGTAGCAATGAAATTTAAAAATTGCTCAAGTTTCGAACAACCTATTAGTAACATAAAATAAATCCCATTACTGCACCTCAAATATTTTCAAACTCTGTAAAAACTAAAAAAATAATCTCCACCATCAATAGGTGTTTAAACTAACAACTTTTCAAGAGGTGTTTTGTGAAGTGCTTATAGGCCTAACAAAGTAAAGAACTTATACATGAAGGTTTCCAATTTACTCGTAAAAAAATATATATACATATAGGTATAGTAATATAATAAATTATTCCCTACGCTGGTCCTACTTTCTACTAGAATATCGGGTCACTCAACGCTACGTCTATGAAATATGACGACTACACTGCACTCTACATGCTTTATAGTGAAGCTCTTTGCTGTTTTAAATATTTAAAGAGCTTTAAGCTGTAGTAGGTGGTAAAGAGTTAGCAAGGAGAGAGGGGAGGAACGTGGGATAGGTAGGTTGGGGGAAGTTTGAGGGAGTTTGGAGTAAAAAAACAAGAGGGCGTAGTTAAAAAGACCCAGTATGCAAATGAAGAGTTTTTAAACTGTGTGACCACGCAAAATGCCGACAAATATACAGAAGAAATTCACTAGAGGTACTGAGGAAAAATATAAAGTCTACTTCTAAAAATATTGTATTTGAGATTTATTGTATGTGTGTGTGTGTATTTGCACATGTTGGGTAACTAAACAAAAAAAAAATAGTCCAAGGGTTTAACCCTAATGTTTATATTTTCCACGCCCTCTTTATTTTTGAAATAAAAAGTTGGGTTAAAGTATTGGTGGTCATGTTTTAAAGCTAATTTAGAAATTAAAATAAGGACTCACCAGCATTTATTCTCCGTTACTATGGCTGAGGGGAAGAAAGGTTGATCACAGATAAAAAGGTTAAGGCTCAAATCCAGACGGGGCCTAAAATATACTAGTTTAGCAATTTACATTCGAGTTACCCGACATAGTCAGATGCTCTCACTAGGGTTAATCATGTGATCTAACTCAGTGGAGTACCCAGGGAAGAGCAAATAGGGTAGTTGTCTCCCTCCCCCAAGACCTCAAATTAATCTTTTTTAATTGTCAGAAAAGGACCACTATAAATAGCTTCTTGAGGCATCCGATTTTTTAAAAATTCTGGGACAGTATCATTCAAAATATCTTTAAGGTGCGTCTAACTTTGAAAAATTTGTCAGATTAAGTTAATAAAAAGGGAGTACTCCTAAAGGCTTCTAGAATCATAGAGATTTTGAAAATTTTGAAAAACAAGACTTCTCCAAATAGCTAGGTGGGTCAATTTTTCTTCCAGCATATTCCTGGAAAGGATCCTTAGACTCCCCTTTGGGTTGAAGGAGATAACTTTATTTTTATAGGTGACCTGGTGGTCTAGGGGTAAGGTGTCAGACTTCTGTGTGGGGGGTTCAATCCTCGGTCCCAGCATAGATTTATTTGATTGCCAAACCCTTCCTTCACCTCTGACAAGATGTGTATTAACCACAACTTGTGAATGTGTGGAATTCCAGGCCTCCACCGCGGTTCGGATCCCACAATAAACTGTATGTCCTCCATTTCATCTCACAATAGCCCTACCACTTCACATTAGCGTAAGTGCGTATATCCCGAACGGGTAGGATGACGCGGTGTTAATAGTAATAATGATAATACTAATTATTATTATGTATTTGTATAACCCCCATCCTGCTCTTTACCCTCCCACACACAAATAGGGTTCCACCAACACTAATTCTTATCTTCAAGAAAAACACTAAAAGTGTTCCGGTTTGTATGGAAAATATAATGTTAAAACAACCATTACACAATTTAAAGGTCCCCTAAAAGTTACAAATTGTAGAAAGTACAGTAGAAGCTCTTTAGTCCGGCATTCTACAGTTCGGCACATTCTGTAATCCAGCACCGATTGAACCGCCCACGGTCGGTTTTTTCGGGGGGATTTGTGCGTTCGTTGGCTTTTACCGGTACGGCTGTACCCGCCAGGTGGGTTTTCAGTTCGTCTGTGTTTCCCTCAGTTATACAGTGTTGTCTAGAACCCTTGTTCCCGCGTTTTTAGTTCGCTCAGTGTTTATTTTAACTAACTGTCAGCACAGTGTTCATTTCAGAACGGTGCTTCCTGTTTTCTAACGGGTTACAAATCACGATCGCACAATGTTCTCGAAACCCAGCGCCATTTCTGTAAGTGCTAATAAAACTAATAAGCGTAAGCATGTGACTCTCACTATACAGCAAAAACTAAAAATAACTAATGGTATCGAAAAAGGCGAAAACAAAAACTTCATAATGCGTGATTTCAATATTGGTTCTTCGACATATTTATGATATAAAAAAATAAAAAGATAAACTTAAGAAGTTTACTGCTCAAGCTGTTACAGCAAAGAATACGGAATCAAGAGACACATTGAAGAAACCTAAACTTAAAATTCTTGATTGTGCCTTGTGCACTTGGTTCAGTGCGAAATGATCATAGGGAAAACCAGTGACTGGGCCTATGATCATAGAAAAAGCAAAACAGTTTCACCTTGATCTGAATATTGAAAATACTTGTGTGTTTTCCGATGGTTGGTTTCAGAAATATAAAATTCTACATGGAATCCAGAAGTTGGATGTGGTTGGAGAGAGCAGATCAGGCGGTGAAAATGCCGCTGAAGAATTTAAGGACACTTTTAGCAGCCTTGTCTTACGATGGGAACTAACCCGTGGTCAAGTTTACAATGCCGATGAAACCAGCTTTTTATGGCGTTGTTTGCCAACGTCTACTTTGGCAGGTGAGGATGAAAAATCTGCTAAGGGATTTAAGAAAAATAAAGACAGATTGACTGTTTTATTGTGTGCAAATGCTTCTATCAACCATCAGCTGACACCTGCCATTATTGTTAAATATTTAAAAAAAAAACTAGCTTGCCTGTGCATTATGGTACGCAGAGCAATGCATGGATGACATCAGATTTGTTTAAGGACTGTTTTTCCATCATTTTGTATCATAAATAAAGGAAATCTTTAAGAAACGTGGAATGCCAGAAGACAGAAAAGCACTTTTATTGTTAGACAACTGTACCGCTCATCCTCCTGCTTCTTATTTGATTTCCAGCAGTATTTTTGCAGTTTACCTACCACCAAATGTCACTCTCTTTATTCAGCCGATGGATCAAGGTGTGATTCAAAATTTCAAGTGTTTATATAGATCTTTTGTGCAAGGCCTTTTGGACGCTGACTCTGATGTAACAGATTTACAAAAACAGTTTAATGTTAAAGATGCAATTTTCGCAATTGCCTTAGCTTGGAATCAGGTGAAATAAGTGACTCTACAGCGGTGCTAGCGCAAACTTTGGCCTAATGATGAAGATGCTGATCAAAATGTTACCAGTGATGGTCAAAATATGGTGCTAGATTTGGTAGAAGCTGTGCCAAACAACCCTTTAAGAGATGTACCCGCGAGGAAGTTATAGACTGGATTGAAATCGACAAAAGTGTGCCAGTGGTCGAAGAACTGAGTGAGGAACAGATTGAACAAAGTGTTGTTAACTCACAAGAAGCTCAGGTTCAGGAGCGGGAATCGGATGAAGAAAGAGCCATGGCAGATGAAGCTAAAGTCTCATGGAAACAAGCTTCTTATGCATTGCATACATTTATAAAATTTGCCGAATCCAACAAAAGTTACAACTCTGCAGAACTCATAAATTTGTTTATAATCCGTAACGACTTCTTGAAGATTAGATCATAATCACTGAAGCAACGTGATATAAGAGACTTTTTTTTAAACAATAACGCTCATGTTTATTTTTTTTTGGATGCATTGTAGTGTTTTTTATTTACATGAATATTAAATAAAATAAATATTCAATGTATAAATTTAATTTTTGTACTTTGTGTTTTTCTTAAAATACATGTTTTAATCGTTTGCATTTTTATCTAGAGTGATTTATCTTTGGTATTCCCGTTAAAATTATTGGCGTTCAATAATCCGACAAAATCGCTAGTTCGACACGGCCGTGGTCCCAGACGTGCCGGATTAAAGAGCTTCTACTTTACTGGGAAAATAGCTTAGATACATTATATCTAATTAAGGTCACTTACGTTACCATGAAAGGAATTGAAATAGACTCAAGAGATATTTTATAGCTATAAATTGTCTTCACCTCCAGTGGTTATGAAGCTGTGCCCCCTAATCCCCTTTTTCCTCCACGTAAATTTAATTCTGGACACAACATTGATTGTTTAAAGTTTCTGGCTGTACCACTTATCTAATATGAAGCTCGGTGGCGGCTCGTGGTTTGTTTCCAAGGGCAACCTATGCTTACACAGGACTGTACTATTAAAGTGTTCCCTCCCAGTCAATAGTAATTTGACCAACCACACACTCAATAATGTAAGTAAAAGGATCCGGGTGGAGGGGGGTTGAATTTAAAGGGTAAGCTTGATACTGAATGAGAGGGAACAATTTACTGAGAAAGAACACAGTGCTGACAGATAGAAAAGTTACTGTATCTATTTTCACGGATTCATACGTCAAGTCATGTGATATACAACGAACAAACACTTTTAATGAATAGTATAAATATATATATATACGATAACCTATCTCAGTTGGTAGCGTGTCTGTCTACTAAGTTAAGGTTACTTGTCTCGATTCCCGGCATGGTCGAAAAGTTCATTATTGGTGAAATGTGGCTTACACTTTCACAGTGATGAATTAACGGCCATAGGGTGTAACGATGTTCCAAACAAAGGATATGCAACACACTACAACCTAATAATATGGAGGTTGTCTAACTCACCAAGGCTCGCCAACTCTCACCAACTTTCGCCAAGTCCGACCGATGCCTCTCCCCGTCAAATGGGACGTACGTACTCGCTGCGACGCATCCACTCTCCTCGCTTGGGCAACTACGACTGACCGAGGCGAGAGCCAAATCAGAACCTCGAACTCCAAAAGAAAATACTGTTGCCAACTTGACTTGGCAAACATCCGGCCCTGGAATGTTCCAGCTTAACCTGGCAAGTTCTGGCATCTCCACGTACGTGCCGGAGCGCTGTACTCTACCCCTCCTTTGTTCTATGTGCCTCCCCTCCGTCCCCCCCTTTACTGAGAACTTGTTTGTATATAA
>CABFOW010000176.1:366986-392849 GCA_902141385.1 Timema californicum
TGTAAAAGGTGCAATCAATAACGAGTCAGAATATGTCGACTCTGAATTAGTGAATGAAATGCTATTATTGGAGACACCAGACATTGCTTGTTCACAAGAATCTGTCCCACATGAAACCAAACAGCAGCCTTCTACATCGAGTATACCTAAAAATAAAGAAACTCCTCAACGAGATACAACTAACATCTATAAGCGTAAAAAATTAGGAAAACAATCTGTGGATGACCAATTCCTTGAAATAGAGAAGGCCAAGCTCAAAATATTTTCTGAAAGTGATAAAATGAAGGAAGATAGTGAGTACCAGTTTTTAATTAGTCTCCTGCCTTATCTAAAGAGCGTGCCGAATAACCGAAAACTGATAGTTAGGAATAAACTGCAGCAAATATTTATTGAAGAAGAAGAATTTGCATTCAGGATGTCGCATTCACAGGGAAGAGTTCCGTTAGTATACGCTTCTCAGGGACCTCCAAGTGTATCGTCAAACTATTTAACTGAAGGATCAACATCCACACCACTGCCATCTCCAGCATCCTTAACAAACAATGAAACCTCTTTACATTTAAATACCCAATTGCAAAATCAGCCTCTACAACAGTATTTTTCACATTTCAATGATGCTACAATGTAGTTCTTATATAGTTACGAATAAAATTAAACAAAGTGTATTATTGCAACTATTGTATAACTTACCTTAGAGTCACACTGAGACGTTCTTCTGGTGGAATGATTTCACGAAAATTTGAAAATTTAATTATTGATGGACTAATGGCATTTAAAATATATTCAAAAGTATCTTGATTCATTCGATAGTAATCGAAAAACTTTTTTTTGTCTTCTCTTAAATCATCAAATAAATGATTGAATTCTCCCAATGTATTCCTTTTCGCTAATATATTATTAGTCCAACAATTTCTTCTATTTCGATTCAGTCGCCTTCTAACTAAATACGCATTTTCCAAAGTAATTATATTTTCCATTTTACGATTGTTTCCTGAAATGAAATCGTGGGTGACTGATTCGCGTCTGATACAACCGTTTCCAGTAGACGATACCATATATGCGAAATCTGACGAATATTTTCTTCCGATTTCTGACGAATAAATTCTGACAAAAATGCAGCCAGTGGATGACTAGCCTTAAGCTCTTTGGTGGACAAAGATGTTTCTCTTTTCTCAATATTTCTGTAAGTGTTCCTAGCTCCTAATGCCATGGAGTAAGTAACAGTGAATATTATTTCATTTATTATCTGTGGTGTGATGTTTCTACAACAATGTATAGACCTATTATTTCGTTTCACAAATTTTACGAGTTTTTAGTAAAATAATGTATATTTTAAGATAAAAGCGGGAGACATTTATTTTGTTTAATTGTTAATAACACTTCAAAACCATTTAAAGAGACTCTTAGCCGGCAATGACTTTTCCAGAGTAGGTTAGCCCTCCCTCCTCCATCAATCCGAATTTATTTGCGATCAACTGCTGCAAACCCGCTTCAGTGACCGCATAGTCTAACGCGCTATTCTCGTGTTAGACTAGACTACCGAAGAACGGGAGGTAGGGGTTCTACCCGGGTCGGGTGGGATGAGGCCCCTCAACGGTTTTACACTCTTTCTCCAACAAATTCAGGTGCACTTCCTCTAACTTAAAAGGATCCTAATCCCTAACACATTGGAGTAATTAGTACATAGGCGTATTACTCAAACGGGTAGTAAGACGCGGTGCTATATAAACAGTAGTGAAATATTGGCTTCAAAATAATACGCTAGCATTTTCTAAAATACACTCCTTATGAAATTTGGATTGTGTATTACATTTTCTGTTGAGTTTTTTTAAGCTGAAAAGTTTACAATTCGACAAACGTACCTTTTTAACGCCTTCCTTTACTCCATCACTTTTTTTTTCCCAAGGTTTCAATATATTCAGCTCTCGAACTGCACGAATGAAAGAACATGGAAGTCCCATATATACTTTATTTTGTCTAGCACATAGACTTGTGTAAGTCGCGTTGCACGATAACAACGTCGGACACGTGTCTCCGGAACCTTCCCCTCTGCCCCCACCCCACTCCTTCATTTCTCGTTTCCTCATTTCAACCTTCTCTCTTTCTTTCTCCATTCTTTCAACCTTCATGTTGGCGTCATCAGATTTGAGAATGGTGTAATCCGATTTCCCCCTCACGTCTCCTTTTATCAAGTTGGTTTCTGTTGCTCAAGTGTCTTCCTCAGTTAAAAACTGCGCGCCCCTCTGACTGCTTGCTCTTTCCCTTATTTCCGGATGTCCTTGGTTAACGTTGTTTGTGTTTTTTTTATTTTTTTTTGTTTTTTTTAGTTTATTTGTTGCATGAAATCACTCACACTAGGGCTATTGGATCTATAGCAGTTTTTTTAGCACCGCATCTTACTACCCGTTCAGGCTATACATTTATGTATGAATTACTCTAATGGTTTGGGGGATTAGAAAGGCTATATTTAGATTAAGCATACCCGCAATTGCATGGAGGGGGAGTGGAAAACCATTTTGGCAAAAACATCCTCAGCCCACCCGACCCAGATCGAACCCCTATCTCCCCGTCTTCGGCAATCTAGTCTAAAATGAGAGTAACGCGTTAGACTATGAGGCCACTGAAGCGGGTATTTTATTATTAGTTATCTGAGCTTGACAACTTATTGACTTGTTAAAAGTACACAAGTTTGAAGTAAACCAACCCGATAACTTCAGTAGTTGTTAGATAAAATATTCACGTGCAACTACACTCATTTGTTATTGTTATAAATGGCGTTGTGACTAATCTTACTAATATTATAAATGTGAAAGTTTGTGAGTTTGGTTGTTTGTTACTCAATCACGCCAAGACTGCTGTACGTTGGTAGAGTGTGTCCTGGAATAACGAATAGGACTATTCCCAACCTTTGATTTTACATTGATTTTACAATACTAATGTTTAAACTTTTATTATATAAGATATATTGTATATAATATTTCGTAGTAAACCTTACTAAACGGGTAAAAGCTCGTTTCAAATAAAATATTAGTATATATTGTAAACTTAGAAGGAGAACATACCCTATTTGGGATATAAAAACCCCAAGCTCTGGGACAACATCCCGTGTGTAGAATTGAAGCATTGCATAGGGGAGTGCACACCCTCCTCCCCCAAATTCTCAAAAGTCTAGTAATCCTCAAAACATGATAGCCGGCACGATACAGACGTAACATCTATGCTGGGTCAATTACTGTTAGAATGTTAGCAATTGTGACAGCATACATACATGCATACATACATACATACATATATATATACATGCATACACACATACATACATATACATATATATACATAGGTGACCTGGTGGTCTAGGGGTAAGGTGTCGGATTTCTGTGCTGGGGTTCCGTGGTTCAATCCTCGGTCCCGTTACAGATTTATCTGATTACCAAACCCTTCCTTCACCTCTGACAAGACATCTTGTGAATGTTGGGAATGCCAGGCCTCCACCGTGGATCGGATCTCACGTTAAACTGTAGGTCCTCCATTTCATCTCACAATCACCCTACCATTACACATTAGCGTAAGTGCGTATAACCCGAACGGGTAGTAAGACGCAGTGTTAATAATAATAATAATAATAATAATAATAATATATATACATACACACGTACATACATGCATACATAGATACGCTTCGTCATTCGAACCACTCATCCTCTCAACATTCCCAAAACAACGTAAGAAACTTCTTTCACATTTCTAGTTAATCCCTTTAAATTTATCAATACATTACTATATAGTGAACTGAACAATTGTGTCGCTACTCAACCCAACCCACTAAGCTATCCTGACAGATCTGCCCAAGGGGTAGGGGCGTGTAATTACATAATGTTATTTGAAAGGTATTGAGAATAGCTATAAAAAGTTACAGCTGCACATCACATGACTTGACGTGAAAATAGATCTAATAACTTTTCTAGCTTTTAGATAAATAAGACTCTTCCTCTGAAATTTGGACGTTCGTTAGTACTTTTTTTTTCCTTTCTCGATTACCCTATTATTCTGTTTTTACTTAAAAGAAAAAAAGTAATCCCCAAAAAATCCTTTAAAAAAAAGAATTTAATTGATGCGTATGTACTCCAAACACTGTAAGAATAAACAAATATATTAAAAATAGATATTCATACATTTCCTTTAATTTCAATCCCTTGTAACTATATCTTATGTTCTTGTTTAAAACCTCCTCATTTAGTTGTTTATTCAACGAAATATAAAATAATAAAACTGAAATATATTACTTTTTTCTTAGCGTGTAGACATATTTTACACCACGAAATATTCATGTTTTCTAATGAGTACAAGGTTGAGGTTAGCTTTTCCTAGTCAACATTTTAGTCTTTTGTTCGTAATGGTGATGAAGCCGACGCAAGATTCATCCACCCAGAGTGGATGAATAAAAGGGGGAGCTATAAAGGAAAGGTGAGGAGGGAAGGGGGATTCTACTCATGAATTTTCATGGAACCCAAATGAAGTAATCTCCAATTATACATTTAAACAAACCTTTCGTATTTATGATTCGACGTCTACACAGTTTTAATTTAAAATATGTGAAAAACTTGTTTGTCGTTTGTGATTATTAGTTTTTAGGTCTTATTTTAGTTTTTTTTCTACTCTCGGATGTACAGTAGGCTATTGTACAATGTGAAGTGTATAGTAAGTAATGACTTAAAAAATGAGATTATATTTCGTGTGAAGCCAAGCCCTAAAACTTTGTTAGTCTCTACAGCTGTTAAGCTAAACTATAAAATATTGACCTGCTTTCTGGTGAAGGTAAGATACAAACTGTGGTCCTTTTTTTTAGTGTGATAGTCAATTTATTTATTTATTTTTATGTCCAAGTTAGGATATTTAATACTGTTCTTTCTGGTAAAATTAATTTATAAAATATTGTTATTTTTCCGGGGAATCCAAGAAAAGGTCGTATCCATGGAGGGACGGGAAGGGAAGGCAAATAAAATTAGATATCAATTATATTGTCATTATAATTTATTTGAGGTTTTGAATATGCGCTTTCTAAACCGACTGATTATATCAGCACACACCTTATAAACTAACATAAATCAAGAACAGACACAACACCCAACCTTCGGCCGTTAAATCATGATTGTGAAAGGGGAAACCCAAATGTCACCAATGATTAATTTTTCTGTCATGCCGAGAGTCTAATCCGGGACCTTTAACTCGAAGAAAGATACTCTACCAACTGAGTTAAGTGCAACACTATATAAAATATAACAATAATAGTATTAAATATATGTAGAGTTAAAATTAAATTTACAAATTTGGTCTAGTGTTCAGAGTTTCTAGCTGTAGCTCCAGAGGTCCCGGGCTCGATCCCTGAACCTTCCAGACTTTCTGTGAAGCAATTGGTCTGCAAAGAGGTCAACTAAGTTTCATGAGGACAAAGAAAGAGCGACTTGAATAAAGAATTAGCAGCTCCGGTATAGAAAACTGAGACTAACGGCTAGAGGGTTCGTTGTGTTGATAACATGGCACCGTCTATCCGTGGATGTTGGCATTATCTTCGCCAACAAGTGGTGGCTGCTTGGTCAGTATAGTTCGATTGCAGGCTTACAACATGGAGTTTTTTTAATATATGTATTACTGCTATAAAGAATATTATCAGTGAAGACAATCTGGCAAAAAAATTATATGGAGAATCTAGAGCTACAAGGTAAGACGATTGTAGCTGACATTTGAGTTTCCCCTTCTTCATAATGTTAGCTACGCTACTGACTTCATATGTGCTACTTTGATTTAAATTCAGATACACATTGTGAAGCTCTCAACTTAGTGATTTTATTCTCAAAGCGTTTGATATCTATTGTAGGTACATCCGTCACCAGTCATCTTGTGAATGTAAAGTCAGGAGTTTGAAATAGGAGACATTTCCTGTCAAATCCGCACATAGGCCCATGAACGTTTAGTCTAGTTGAGACAGCAGTAGAACTATGGGAATCAGATATCGCGTGATTTTATGAGATGGATAGAAGCCCGTTGATTGGTGCGTTATGCCGTAATCGGCGGAATCTCCTGGTTGGCATTTTCTAGTCTGTGTGTCTTAGAGCAGAGCTCTGGGGAGATGGTAGTAGACAATTGTTTGTAGACAATTATTGTAGAGAGTGTCAGTAAGATGTGAGAGTTGAGCAATGGCGTGCCTTAAGCGCCATGAGTACGATAGAGGTTAAGACAGTGGTTAGACAGAGTAGAGTGTGGGCAGTTGCCCAAGTGTGAATAATCATCGTGAAGAGTGTCCTAATCACTGGCCATGAGCGTGTTTTTTTTTATGTGACACCCTTTCAGAGGGATTGCGGACCTATACCGAAGTATAAATTGTGATTTAAGCTCAAAGGTGGCTGACCCCACCACACTGTATTCTCATAAGGGATTGTAGGGTCGTGTCTGGTGATTGATACAACGTGTGCCCTCACATCATAATATCAGAAGCGGGATTTGTAAACATCAACCTAGGCGTAGAGCTCCGGCTTCACATCCCGGTGATTATAAAGTCATGTGGGCCCCTGACAATATCAAAATAAAGATGAGCGTTGTTGACCGTTTAGACTATTACATCCTGGATTGTGAATTCAAAACCATTTTACTAACACATCTAAGAGACTGTGAGGTGAGCTGGCGGTCTAGAGGTAAGGTGTTATACTTCTGTGCTGGGGGTCCAGGGTTCAATCCTCGGTCCCAGCACAGATATTTATCTGACTTGCCAGACCCTTCCTTCACCTCTGACAAGACGCGTATTGATCACAACTTGTGAATGTGGGGAGTGCCAGGCCTCCACCGTGGTTCGGATCCCACGTTAAATTGTAGGTCCTCCATTTCATCATCACAATCACCCTACCGTTACACATTAGCGTAAGTACGTAAAGCCCGAACGGGTAGTAAGACGCGATGCTAATAATAATAACAGTAATAATAATAAGATACACTGTATAAAACATATGAACGATTATATACGACATTCGTGTAAAAAATGTAAAGTGTTATTTATAAATAAAAAATGTATATCATATTGTGTTTTATTCATGCAAAACAAATATATCTGACTCCTATTTTCCTGTTCCAACATGTCTGGAATAATCCCCGCCAGACATCACATAGGGGCTATGACATTCTGATGACGTCACACGGGCCTTACTTTGAACTGGTTTCAACATGTTGGTAAAGATTACCGCCATACTGGCGCCCAATCACACAACACAAAGGTTAATGACCTCTGTCTAAAGTCGCTCAAACGGGACAAGGGTTAAGAGGGGGTAAAATTATGTTTTAGAGTTCTCGGGATTACGTAAGAACAAAGAGGTGGGATTTCAACATTATGATGACGTCATTTATGGTCAATGACCTCATGTAGGTGAGGGGGTGGAGAGGATGGGGAGAGGGAAAATAGTACTGGTGCACCTTGTTTTGTGCGAACGCTAAAAAAAAAAAATTATTTGATATCACTTATATTATTTAGATTCCTCCCCTTAGTTAGAAATAAAAGCCCTCGGCTTTATTCTGGAGGCATTCAATTTTAATAAATCATTTTGGCCTCCAGTGTTTGTTATTCTTTGGTCTACAAACCTTCATCACTAATGCTCAAAATTTCCTTCTGAATACGGCTTTGAGCTAAGCGGTAAAGATTTGATTTTTTTTCTAGTGAAACTGAGCTATCAAATTTTGTCAATCGTTCTGAGATAACCAAGCTAAAAATAATATTTTATTATTCACAAATATATATATATATATAAATAAAATTATATACATACATATATATATATATATATATATAATTTTATTTTATTTAAATTGATGTTTGTATTTATCTGTAGGCAATGTTTATATATTGCATAAGCAATAACTTGATAAACTTGACTTTAAAATTTTTACCACAAAATATAAAAAAAGACACACAAATTCAAACTTAACGGTTGTATACGTTTGTGGCCTTTGAAGTATGAAAAGTTCACTTTTTACACAACCACATTCTACGTTTAAAAAGAGAAGTTTATAACATTAGCTTTCATTTTTTTAACGAACGTATGTCATTCTAACAAACATTTTTTTTAAACTTTTTTTTAACAAACATACTAGGGTGGTGTCATAAGCAAGAGATAGGCTACGTACTGGTGGTACCCATTATCCTAAACAGAGAGAAGTGTTGGAGGGGGGGGGAGGGGTTGAGGGTGGAGGGGTTAGGGAGATGTTTTTACAACAGAGGTAATGCGGGGTGAGGGGAAGGGGCGATGAGGATGAAGCAACGCAAAAAGAACTTTGTACCGTGTTTTGGTCCAATCTCCGGTTTTGCGTGGATGCGTGTGGCAGATGATGTGGCAAGGAGAGGATGAAAGAGAGAAAGAGAGGGAGTGTGACGTAATGGCAGAGAGAAGGAAGTCTCACTTTGTGCCAGTGACAGACACACCGGCAGCAGCTAGATTTCCTGTCAACTCTGTTAGAAATCTTTTTATTTCTCTCGCCACAAAGAGAAAGAAGTCTCAACACTAATCTAATCTCTTTGTGCCACAGTAACAGTGAACCTGGGCACAAAAGCCTCCGCCCCCCATTTCTCGCCTAAACCTCTCTTGCTTTACATCCCCCATACCCTACCCCACCCTCATATCACCTCGTGTTGACGAATCAAACAGTTGCCGTGCTTTGAAAGTGGAAAAGACGGTCTGACGTCCTGAAAGCCGATTTTTTTAATCAGAGGGGAAAATAAATCTTAATGTGACCGGGAGTTCTGTAAGTTTACACTTATCATGACTTTTGAATTAATGAACGAATTTCAACCAAACTCTGTGCACACATAATACCTCTTTTCCCGAAAGGGATACCTGCAATTTAATATACTATCTCAAAGTTATCATTACAGAGACAAGGATACCTAAATATTTTTTTTATTTAAAAATGAATTTGCTTTTTAATTATTATTATTATTATTATTCTTTGAAATATTTAACGTACACTTTCTGAGCCGACTGATTATATCAGCACATGACTTATGAACTAATATAGACCTATAACAGACACAACATCTAGCCCCAGGCCATTAAAAAACTATTGTGAACGGGGAAACCCACATTTTACCAAAGATAAATTTTTCGCCCTTGTAAAGAACCCCGAACCCTTAATTCATGTTTTTGCTCATATTTCTTACTCAAAGAGTAACACACTACCTTGAGATTAATGTCCCTTTGTCAGGATAGCCTGTCAAAGGGTGGTTTTTGTCGGATAGGAGCGTTTAACATAGTCAAACCTTTTTTAGCGCCAAGTCTTACTAACCGTTCGGGTTTTATGCTTAAGTTCTAATTACCTTATGGGCTAGGAATTGGGAAGGTTGAATTTAGAGGGAAGTTAACCCGCATTTGTGTGGAGGGAGAGTGTAAAACCATATAGGAAAAACACTCCAAGTTCTCCCGACCAAGATTCGAACCTCGATCTCCCCGTTCTGGGCAGTCTAGCTCAACACTAAACTAGCGCGTTAGCTAACTGCGCCACCAAGGTGGGTGCTCTTTGTGTTGATGGATTTATTTTACAGTAAAGTACGTAATATGACGGGTGGACTACTCCATCTCGTCCTAGATAAGAATTACATAAGTCCTACCTCATTGGTCCTTGTTTTCAACTACGAAAACACTCTTTAACACTCTCTAAAGACTTTCCGAAAAAACAATACCATTTTGTCCTCGTTTCATATGCACTTATAGATTTTAAAATGTGTGATGCTTACTGATATTTTGCTAAATCTGATTTACTGGTATGTAGCTATACACAAGTCGAGCTGACTTTCAAAACACGTGTAAACTTAATGTGGACTGTTCTGAATATCTTGGTTCACTCAAACTTTCATTATTACAAGGGAATTGTGTCTCTTATGTAACTTATCTGTCCCAAGGTTACGAGACACTGGCAATATATTGAATTAGAGACATAAACTTTTGAAATGTTTAAATATATTTGGCAAGAAATTTGGGAGGTATGGGGGAGGGGGGGGGATTACATAAACACTCGGTACGCATTTTGGGTATGTAACGTTCAAACTCTTTACCCTGTCAAAATTTATCTCAAATAAGGCAATTACAAGTTATTATACAACTCTACTAAAATAAGTAGGTCTAAAATGAAGAATAAAAAGCGTAAAATGTGCATAATACAGTTTAAAAATAATGTTTTGGTATTGTAAAAACTATTTCATCAAAATAAAATTTAATCAATTCCAATCAAGATTGTACATTTTTGGTTTCATCTTTTGAAGGCACTTGACATTTATGGAATCTTTTCGTTGGCCCACATAACGCATGTGATCTTTTCTTCTAACATCTTCGTCACATGATTTTATTTCAACCCAATCAAAATGTATGTGAACCCCCAAAGAGTGGAGTGAGTCATAAAAGTGCGGATGTAGGGGACGCGAGAAAAGGACTATTTTTTTGCAATTTTTATGTCAAATCATTTTTGTTTGTCAAAATAAATCAAATAATTCTTCAGTAGAAATATAGTTTAATTTTCTTCACACTTTTGAATATTTGTCGAGGATGTCCTAGAATTTAACGAAAACTGTTTCTTAATTTAAAAAGTTTCTCATCTAATGTTGCTATGATCATGACAGATATTCAACAACTGTTCATATCACCATGTGAAGAAAATTAAACTCTATATTTCTACTGGATTAATATTTGATTTATTTTGACAAAAAATCTATTTTTTTTGCTCCACATTTTCATTACTATAAAAGTAAAGCCTTAACAGCAGGCGGAATAAAAAAAATGTTGGTAATTTCTTTAGTTGATATGTTCGGCGAATTATACGAATGACGTAAATCTATTTATAAAACAATGCACAAAGAAATGTATTCATTTAAAAACTCAGTCTTCTTTAATGTCGTTAATTAAGTTTTGTGCGCGTAAAATACAATTGAGACCTTTCTATTACGTTGTAATTTTACTAGCCCGTGGGCATTGCCCTTAACCACATTATAAACATTTTAAAATTCTACAAGTTAATTTAATTTAATTTTGTAGCTTATTATTTCAGTAGAGTTTATGTGCAGTAAAAAATAAATACATTAATATATATATATATATATCATAAAATGTTAACTGTTATAACTGTTGTAGTGTAGTCATTGTAGTACTTTATTTTGATGTAATCCTTAAAAAAAAGGCCGTGCATATTATATTATATCATACATATTATAAATAAAAATTTACTATAAATTTTGAAATAAACTATTTTCTACTTTCCCAACAAACGTACTTTACGAACATTATAAACTAAATTTGAACAAACATACAACATCCAATCCCTGGATGTTAATTTATCACTGTGAAAGGGGAAACATATGTATCACCAACTATAAATATTTCAACAATGCTTTGAATAGAACCCGTGATCCTTAGATCTATAAAATAGAACGCTTCTAGCTGGGCTATAGTGATAGGTTAATTTAAACAGTATCAGTCCAATATGTTTTAAAATATATAGAAAGTAGTAATAATAACAATAATAATAATAATCATCGACTTAAGTGGTGAAGTTAAGGCTGCCGTCTTTCCTTCCACCTAACTCTCTCTCTCTCTCTCTATATATATATATATATATATATATATATATATATATATATATATAAGTAGTAGTATTCCCGACGTATCAACGTATATGATATGTATATACATACAACACTATGTTTTAAAATAATATATATATACTATGTTTTAAAATAGTATATATATACAGTATATACATTTATGACTTGATTCAAGAGCTAGGGACGGGGGAGGAAGTTTATTAGGTGCACCCGCACTATAACCGAAAGAGGATGGTAGAGCCAAAGTTATAAATCACGTCGGGGAAACTTCTTCCAGCGCATCCGGCTGAGATTCGAACCCCGTACTCCTCGGTACAGGTAATCCTATCTATTACAAGTATGACGCCTTAAACTACTTAGCCAACCGTGCAGGTTGCAATAGATCCAAATAAACTAATAGAAAGTACTGACAAAACATACGTCCAACTATAATTTTGAAATTTTTATTAAGGGAATTAAATTATTTGCAAATAATTGCGAAATAAAATCAGTCCATACTTTTATCATTTCAAATCGACATGTTTTAATTTTAGAGCTAAACAAGAAGGATATTATTATTACTAACCTTTGAAAAGATAATTTTACCTCAGTGGGTCATTTAATTCGTTTTGGGAAGGGGAGTGGAATATGTAGAAGAGAAAAAGAAGATAATTGGGAAGTTAAGCTGCTTCGGGGGAAAATAGAAGGTTGGGTTTTAAACAAAACGTAAAATAGTAATGATGCAGAATCAAACTCTTAAAATTCTTATAAAGAAACTCATAGCAAAGCTTAGCTTGGATATATTTCCTTTGATAGCAGATATTAAAAAGAGACAACAGTTTTACTAGAACCTTACAAATAAAATAAATTTAAAAAATTCATAGTACATAAGCAATTAATTGTTATATACCATTGACTTACAGTGCATATATTTCAAAAAGAACAATATAAAATAAAAATAACCAGGAAATATTGATAGATAAAGAATTTCTCTAGAGTTTAGAGAAGTGATGGGGAGGGGAAGGGGGGAGAGAGAAAATATGTATACATTTATAATTTAGTTGATAAGTATTTTAATGCATATATATTTTTTGTTAATAATCAATTATTGTTTTTAGAGTAAATGTACAATCTTGAAAGAGTATTTTTACTAATGATGTTGGCTAATTGATGAATTCGGAGCTATTTTTCAAAGTGGGTTGCATCCTAACTTGACTCATCTAAGCACCCTAACCACTGTAATATCACGCAAACGTCACTCTATGAAATATAACTAGAGAGAATAAAATGAGCAGCTTAACCTATTAGGCATCTTGTTTATATGTTGATACAAAAATTCTCCTCTTTCTCTGACGAGTATACACACTCCCTGTACTATTTACGCCTGGGAAGAATTGACATGCATGTAAAAATCAACTCAATCTTCTTTCCTATTCTATACATACACATACTTTAATGGGTATTTTTTTATCTACATCCTGACAGGAAGATTCCCCCTGGCAATTTTAGTGACTAAACCAAACAGCTTGAGTCGGCTACGATTGTTTTTAAATACTTCAAGGTCAAAAAATAATAAGATTATTTTTTGAACTATTTAAGAATATTTTGTTTCTGTTGCAATGTATATTATATCTAGCAATATATATTATATATTTAAAGGTCACCAAATAAAACGTAAATACATTAATTAACATATCAAAGACTAACTTTACTTGTGGTGACGTCACAGATAAGCAACATCCAGAAGTACATCGTCTGCTAAGGGTTTCCTTAACACATATCAATGGTTATGGTTTTATTTAAGGGTGTAATATAGGTAAAAAGATTGAAAAACACTTGTCTAAAGCAATACTTCTTAAACTTTTAAATGCTCTACGTAACCGCCTAAAGACTAGGCCTATAATCAGAAAATTTGAAAATGAAAAAAGTTGTTAATATGATTAATGTTTACAATATTTCTCTTTAATGCAATTAAAAAGGTACAAATGTTATTGTAATATTTGATGGATTTTTATATAGTAATACGTCTTACTACCCGTTCGTTTTATACGCTTATGTACTAATTACGCTGATGGGTTAGGAATATGGAAGATTGGATTGTATAGGAAGTGTACCCGCATTTGCGTGGAGAGAGGGGGGGGGAAGACATTTTGTAAAAACCACCCTCAGTACACCCGATCAAGATTCGAACCTCAACTACCCCGTCATCAGCAGTCTAGTCTATTGCGAGAGTAGCGCCTTAGACCATGCGGCCACCGAAGTGGGTTTGACTCTGTTAAAAGTTAACTAAACAAAAAAAATCAATTCAAACATTTAGGCTAATATACTTTGCATGATATGAATGTAAAAAATTAATTACATTGACATTCAATTCTTAGTCACCAATTAGTAGTCTCTTCTACTCTCAGAAGATCTCATGATGTTTTTTTTTAACTAAACAAAGGGCTTAGACGTTTTCTCACACAAATATTATCATGGTTATTAAAATTATTAATCAAAGGTAGTTTACTGATAGCTAATTCTTATAGATTGTGTACCTAATTAAAATAGATTATGTGAGAAAGTTGGTACAATTGGGTCGTACTATTTGTTTTACTATTTATTTCGAGTGTCATGAAAGGGCCAAGTTAGCACGAACAAAATATACATTCTGAGATTCATAAAAAGTCCGTTAGTTGAAAACTGGAAGCTCATGTTCCTTCAATGGTGTAGTTAAAAAATAAAATAAGTATATTTTATTTTTATTTTAGTAACACGTTTTACTACTCATTCAAGTTGTACGTACTAATGTACTAATTACACTAATGAGTTAGGGATAAGTAAGTTTTAATTTAGATAATGCGTACCTGTATTTGCGGGAAGAGAGAGAAAGAAAGAAAGAGAAAATGGAAAAACATTTAGGAAAAAACACCCGACTGGGATATAAATCCCGAGCTTCCTGTCATAGGAAGTCTAGTCTATTGTGAGACCTTAGACCAGTTGTAAATCCCGCAGCAATTTTCAATTTTCGTATAAAACTACAACGTCATCAAAAGTCAATCTTTGAATCTTTTAAACTCGCTAAAATATCGAGTAGGCCTTACTTTCAAATAATATTTTAGTGCGTCAAAAATTACCTTTATCGCTCATATTTAGTAAAAAACTTTTTGAAATTTAAATATTTGATATGAGAATACACGTTTTATCGATTTTTATTTTATTTTCCTATAAAGCTGGGAATACAAGTATTTGAGCAAAGATCATCATTTGTCCTGTCTTAAGACAGTTCCATTCCTTTTGTAAGTGAACTTACACCGCCAATGCACCCTGTCCTCTGCCTCCTTCCTCAGCACTCAAAATCGTCTTCTTTCCTTTGAGTAATCCAATATTTTAATCCTCCTCCTTCCTAATAAGTTCAATTTTTTCTTAACCTTTCCTTCTATGATGACGTGCAGAAGACAGTTCTTCCTGTGTCTGTTCATTTGTCACCCTGACTGTCCATCTGATCTTCTTGTCTTCTTAAGCACCACATTTCAAATATTTCTGGCTATTTCTTTTCCAAATTCTTGGAAGTCCAATTTTCTTCTCCATACAGGGTGATTTTACAAATGTTTTATCAGTTTCTTCCTCAGTTCCTTACTTGAACTTGCTGGTCAGCAGTAACCTCGTCTTGTTGAAAGCTTTCTTGGTTATGGGCCTCGACCAAATTTCCTTGGTGCATTAGGTATCCCCTGTCGGCATACTTGCCAGGTTCTTGAACTGCATTATACTTTCCAACTCGTGGTTTCCATTTTTTATTTTCAGATGATCTTTTTTTTATATAATTCATAGAGGCCAAAAACGCAAAAAAATGAGTGTAGAAACGGTGGCCAATCATGGAAACCTTGATAAGTTCATATGTCGCTCAGGGATCAAAAAGAAGTTGCCGACCCCTGCCAGACCATGCGGCCACTAGATCAGGTAATTAATAATTAAATTAATAAATATTTCTAGATTGCCAAATATTGGCTTTCAGTCAACTTTGGTGGTCGAAATGTGGCATCTTATAAAATTGAGGGCCTACAGATATTTGCGTAGATCTCTACTGTTTGACGTGATCCCGCGTTTGTGACCCCCTCCTCGTCATTGGTTTGGTAGAGGATGTGTAAAAGGGGGAGGGGGCGCAGATTATGGTGTCACAGACCGATAGATGGGGAAGGGAGGGTGGTTTAGAGTATAGGTACGTTGCGTTCACACCAAAGCACGTACGAGCGTGGCTTTCACCCTCGGTTTCCAGTACGTGAGACACAATAAACCAACCCTATTAGTGCTGTGATCACCTTGGTTGGCACTTGTTTGTTACGTAAACCTAGGCGACTAGGTATGCCGCAAGCATGACTGAGCCAAGGAAAACAAAGCAATCTAGCTTTGGCTTGGTTTGCTTCATTCTTTATAAGTCGAAGAAATGACACCTTGACACGGGAATCGAACCCTAGACCTTTGGCTTAATACGCCAATGGTCTGACTGATCACTGAGCTATTCAGGAGTAATCCTGGGCCCCATGGTCATTCTTCGCTTATATTTTAAAGGCAGAGTATGTGATGGACGTGCGAAAATCTTCAGCTACATTTGTGTGATCAATTAAGATCACACCTGCTTCGATGGTCGCATGGTCTTAAAGCTATCTCACAGTAGACTAGACTACCGATGACGAAGAAATCAAGGATCGAATATCAGTCGGGTGTACTGATGAGGGTTTTTTTCCAAAAGTTTTGTCTACTCTCCCTCAACGAAAATCCTAGAACATTTCCTCTAAATATAGCCTCCGTAATCCCTAAAACCATTAGCAAAATTAATACATAAACATATAACCCGAACGGGTAGTAAGACGCGGTGCTAAAACAAATTAAGATTACGAGCCATCAGATAACGTAGACAACCATGATTCGGAAAGGTTTTATGCTGCCAGTAGTACAATAATACAAATACAATTTAAAGAATATGATATTTAGATGCAGCTATTACCGTAATTTTCAAATATAGCTTTGCTATTTAATCCATTAATTTGTTCTGATGGCAAGATAACCTATATTTTTCTCGTTTTTTATTATTCTTTTAGTACTACGTCTACTGCCTATTCGGGCAATACTGTATAATATATATATAGATCAGTGGCGTAATAAGGAAAAAAATAAATAGGTATGCTGTAGTCTAAAAGTTGCAACGGAGATTTGGGGGCCGAGGACCCTCAACCACCGTTGTCCAAGAATGTCAAGGGATTTGTTTGAAGATGTGTTCATATAGAACAGTGGTTCTCGAACATTTATTATTTCCCTTTAACTGTATGCTATCTTAGGAAATTTCGAGCCCCCACCCCCTCTTCCACTCCCATATTCTCTCTTCTTTTATTTATACATAACGATGATTACCATCCACTCAAAATGTAATAAAAGCAACTCCATGGTGTCAGCCCGCGTTCAGGCTATACCTACCGAGTCGCTGCCAAACTGTTTGGTGAATTAGTGCCAACTCTTGCGGATAGAGGGTGTCATGTGGTCTGCACAACGATGACTCCAGCCATTAACCTCGGCTTTCTATACCGGAGCCACTACTCCTTTATTCAAGTAGCTCCTTATTTATCCACTCTTGGATGAATCTTCCAGACCCACTGCCTCCCAAATAATCTGGACGCGCCGGGAATCAAACCTGAGACCTCTGGGTCCGTAGACAGAACCTATTACCTCTATACCACATAGGCGGTCCTCAAATTGTAATGATATATACATGGTTATAAATTTAAGTAAATATTAATGTCGAGGCTAAGAGTGGTATGGGCACATTTCTGAATGCATAAGAGAAACATATCCTATTTAATTAGCCTAGTATAATTAAAAGCACACAGTTAGCAATACTCAAAGCAGACAATCATAATAAGAGTAAAATGAAGTGATACATCGATCAAGCGTTCATCAGATCTTGGTGAGAGGGAATCAGGCGGATTGTCCAATTCGCGTTGCAATTAAAACTATTTTATAAATCCTAACTTATCTCACAAAATGCTGCTTGGAAACAAACGAGTCTCCCAACTTGAGAATTTAAGCTCAAGAAGCTATTTAGATGCGTAAACTCTGACTAACATAGGGGAGATTATTTCGGACTATTAATACACTATTGCCACGTCATTGATTTATTGACAATATATTTACACATATCTTTTGCTGTAAGCAGTGGTGCACTCAAGGGGGAGAGGGGAAAACAGGGTAGTTGACCCCCTTCCCCATCTTTCCACACACCACAAATAATGTTAATAGAAATATAAATAATATTAAGTGTAACTAACAATGAAGATGTGTCGAATGTACAGGATACTTTTTAAGAGCAGGCTTCATACTTAAGCCTAATATTCAAAAGGTTCACCGTTACACACAAAATTAACAATTGAAAAAACATACAAATAATAACTTCGATACCATTTGTATTATTTAAATTACTAAATTACTATAAAACTACTCACAAATATTTATAAAAGCATTTAATATTCATAAATATTCTGGTCCTTCAGGGCTTAGGATGCTGTACAACCCCAAACCCTATCTCTCCGTAAAAATATCGTTCTTGCTACAGCCTCGATTGAATGGCTCCCCCCAAAGTAAATAGCTGGGTGCGCCACTGACTAAGTAAATTATAAGAAAATATATTTTATTTTACCGTTTATATTCTAAATAATCTTGATATGGTGAACTCACACTCCAGACTTTTGGGATTCTTTGGTGTATAATTATATAAAATCACAATAACTAATAAGTTGTTAATGTAAAACAAAAACTAAAAGAACACTATTAAAACTCCACGATCCTTTCTACTAAAGAAAAACAAGAATTACTGCCAACAACAGTTAAAGTAGCCTCGTCACCCTCCTTAACCCGCCGCCAGCCCTCTTTCCCACTCTATGACTACTGAAATGCCTAAGTTTGAAAGAATGGTTAAATATGTTTGCCACATACATGATAATACATGTGACTAGAATACTTAATCATAAATCAATGTAATTAGTGTATAATTTAAAGCTTGTTATGTATACTAATTATTGTTTTACAATTAATTATATATTTATTTTATGTATTTTTACTTAAACTATAATAAATTAGATTAATAAATAAACATTGTGATCGTGAATCTTTTTTCAGAAGTTGGCACAATGCTTGGCTTTCTTCACAGGAACAGCATGATTTGGGTTTTTAAAACCCGAGCTCATTGGCCAATTAGTTGTGGGCGAGTGGAAAGGAATGTGTTGCACCCCCCTAAACATTGGGCAAGGTCATTAAAGCCTCCCTAGCTTCCCTTGCGTTTTTAAAGTAGCAAACCCTGGGTTTCCTATTGGGCAAAGTAGAACCTTTTGGAAGAAGAATCACTTAAAACACAGTATTCTTGGAATATGAACCAATATTAGTTTTAAAATTAATAATTCATTGCATGTATATTTATTAACAATTTAAACATTAGTGTTTACACAATTCACACAGACAGCATTGAATTAAACAAAAAACTAGTCCATATAATTTTGGGTATGTGGCGCAGGATTAGCATACCCAGATAATACGTCACTGATATATATATATATATATATATATATATATAGTATTGTCCGAAAGGGTACTAGACGTAGTGCTAACTTAAATTATATATATATATATATATATATATATATAGTATTGTCCGAAAGGGTACTAGACGTAGTGCTAACTTAAATTATATATATATATATATATATATATAATTTACGTTAGTGAGTTAGGAATGAGCAAGGTTGAATTTAAAGGACGTATATCTTCATTTGGTCCTATCTCTTAGCTCAGTCGGGAACATATCTGCCTGCTAATCTATGTAACCCGGGTTCGATTCCCGACATAGCTAAAAACTGTATTATTGATGAAATGTGGGCTTTCCCCTTTCAAAGTGTTAAATTAACGTCCAAGGGCTGGGTGTTGTGTCTGTACTTGTTAGTTTATAAATCGTGTTCTGATATAATCAGTCGGTTTCAGAAAGTGCCCGTTAAATACCTCAAATAAAAATACAATTAAAAATTGTCACCTTTGCGTGGAGGTAAAGTTTAAACCCTTTTAAGAAAAAACAACCCTCAATACATATACAGCTGGGATTAGAACCCTGAACTCCCCGTCATCGGCAGTTCAGATTGTTGTGAGAGGGATGAACGTTGACCATTCGGCCATTGAAGTGGGTCAAAATAGCATTAATAATATAGTAAATTGCTATTAATGTTGGGCTCAAAAAAATTGTGTTTGCATTTTCTAAAAGTTTCTTTCAATCAAAAGTCTTCTGTACCTACTTACTGGAATTTAGCTTGCGGTTATGATTACATATCTATAACTGTTTTCTTTGTTGATCTACAGCGGTTAGTTAAATCATGTAACCTAAAATTACTGTATTTGTGAATGTTTACACCACTAAGATGCCAAACATCTATGATACGCAGTTTTTTTTTATACATCTACATTTCACAGTAGTCTCAAGCCTCCACATTTATTTATCCAACATTTTGTCGCTAACCAACTGGAATTAGTATTTTCTATTAACTACAGGACAGATATAATTATAAACATAACATCTCTAGTACTTTGCTTCGTCGTGTGTTTCCGTTCATTAAATTTGAAACTGTTTTATCCCATCCTTTTCCCTCTTCCGTTTGCCTTTGTGAGTATCATTCCCACATACTGCAGGCCAACATAAAAAAGGAATCTCTCGAACGTATTTATATGTCTCCTTTTGAACCTAATCCCTTTCCCTTTAATCCTACTTCAACGCAGACTCCTTTTTCGATTTACTTTCCTTTGCCTTTGTTCTTACCTCGTCTTTACATCTCTTTCGCAATATCTCTCTCTTTATATATACATATATATTATTGTAATATATATATATATATATAGTTTGAAGCTTATTTTATTACCGGTCTTCGCTTTTCTCTCCCTCATCAATTTTTTGTTTTTAAAGTATTCCTTGTTTCTCTTTACGATGTTTGTGTTATTATTTTATAGATAAACCCTGATTTATATAGGAAGGTCCACTTTCGACCACTTACTGGACATTGATTGAAAGTCACTAAAGTTTGGCAATATAGAAACATTTCTTATTTGATTTATTGATTATAAAGTTGAGCCAAAATGTTATCAAAATTTTTTTCAATAAACCTTTCCTTATGGATTACTGTGAAGAAGTCCTAAGAAGAGTGGGTGAGAAGAGATCCATTTTGGATGCGATTCTTCGGAGCAAAGCAAACTGGATCGGACACTTCCTTAGGAGGAACTATCTTCTGCACGATGTCATAGAAGGAAAGGTTAAGGGAAAGAGGAACTTAGGAAGAAGGAGGATTACAATATTAGATTACTTGAAGGAAAGAAGAAAGTTCTGAGAGCTTAAGGAGGAGGCAGAAGACAGGATGCATCGGCAGTCTAAGTTCACTGACAAAAGGAATGGGCCTGTCGCAAGACAGAACACCTAATAATAACATATTCTGAAAATTGAAAAATGACACCTGGACACGGGAATCGAACCCGTGTCCAGGTGTCATTTTTCAATTTTCAGAATATGATATCTATAAGGTGAATTCCTCACTAAAATGCATCAACAATAGTTTCGGCTATTGGTTTCACCTAATAATAATATTAATAATATGGATTGCTGTATAATTTATCTTTACATTATCAAATAAACAGGCTATGAATGTAAACACAATGCCATATTTACTTCCCGCCTTTGTGGCAACATGAGTTTTCAGCTTTAAAATAACGGCTTCTTGTGAAAATCAGACTGTACCAATTTTCTTATCCTCCATCGTTCTTGACAACATTCTCTAATTTCTTTTACTCAGCTATTCATTTCCCTCATTCAGTGAGATGCATGGCTCCATCATATAGAGAGAGAATATTGTAGTTACCTTCACCTATTTCCTACATGGGTTTTTCCCGATGACATCTCCTCTCCCTGAAGGCATTGACCCTAGATGAAGTTACCAGAATGTTGTAATCCCCCTTCACTTCGGTGAAGACGTCATCACATGTTGCAATCCTGCCCATTTGATATTTTGGCCCATTTGATTATGGTTTGTTAAATTTTATTTCATAGTGCATTCATTGTATTTATTATTTTCTCTTGACTTCTATAACTATTTCCCTCACACCAGTCGTTCATAAATATTTATCAAATATATGCATATAAAAATTGCCCCCGAAGAATTGTAATTGAACCCAAGACCTTAGGCTTATCGTGGTTTAGAATAACGAATGACATATATTTCTAACAATTATTATAGTACTGATATCTACAATCTTATTTTCACGGGGAAAATTTTATCCGACAGCTATAAAAACCACTATATCTACATTCAAGTAGTCATACATTGATTTATGTTATCTTTATTGGTCACTTTTGATGGATCAATACCAATAAAAGAACAATAATAACATAGATAAATGTTGTCAAATAAGGCTATAAAAATGTTTAGATTTTCTAAAACAGCGTGCCTAGAAAAATTGGATTATATTTTTAATCAATTGTTATATATTATATAATCTATTGTTCAATTACGAAGTTCTTAGTTAATTTTTCCTAAAGAGGATTTAAAAATATAGTTTTACACATATTTCAAAAATATTCTGTACACCCCTTTTCTTTCTACGAGTACCTACTTATTTTATTTGTCTCTAAGATTATTTATTTTTATTTTTCATTCCCACTGTCATTTTTCCCTCCCCATAGCTCCTTTTTCTCTATCTACATTCTCCATCTTCGTTCTTCGCTGTGTTTCTCTGTGTGCGCACATGCCTTCTAAGGGCGCCCTATCCCCCCACTCGCACCCTAACCCCCTTTGGCAAGGGTTACCTATGTCTGTATGGGAGTAAGATCCCTGAGGACACGCTGTGTTGAGTCTCATTAAAACCACATTTCAAACGCTTCACTTGTCCTGACAGAAACATAATGAAGGTATAGACGCTTTTGAAAAAATAATAAAAATATATACATGCATATATGAATGTATTTGTAAAACAATTTTAAAATGGATCGACAGTTTGAGGGGAAGGTTAAATTTAAATATATATGTTTGAAGTTCTTGGGGGTAGTGATTATTTTACCTTTTTTAAAAAAAATAAGCATTCATACAGTGAAATATTCAGAAACATTTTATTTTGGGACTGAATGAATTTACATACCTAATCAAGAGAGAAAGGAATAAATGTATATGCATGTTTACACTCCACGAATAGTAGCAGTCTTACCTTGACGGACTACACTATGGCACTATCATATAAGCTACGCCATAGTGGAACTACGCAAGGTAAGCTTGCTACATTATGGGGTAAATGGAGTGTTTATTTGAATCAAGTTTGCAAGTTTAATTTCAAATGAGTACAAATTCAAAGTAATTATGTTGTTTAACCTGTCGATAGTTTGTATGGAGATCTATCATTTAAAACAAGTGATGATTCAAATAAAGAAACCTATTAACTTTAAAATAAATAGTGGGAATCATCGTAGATGTTTCCACTTTTTTAACGATAGTAGTTGAAAATAACAAATGGGGTTTGAAAAAATATTGTGTTTAGTACATATTTTTTAATAAGATTGACATATTTAATATATTTTATAAAAGCATAAATCTAGTTTTACTTTTACTACGTATTCCTGGGATTAAAATAAAATACGCGCTTTAAATATGCCACAAAATTTGTTTAACATCAAATATTTGACAAAATTTCAGTCGGTGGTTTTAGAAATGTGTTGAACCAAACGTTTGAGATCATGACACAGCCTAATTAAACAAGAAATATTAATTATTTTGCATTGCACAATAATTATTAATAGGAAAATATTTTAATTAGTGAAATAGTTTTTCTCATTTAGACATTATTATTTTACGATTTTATTGTTGTCAAAAAATGGTCAAACTATTTTTACTAGTCTAAGTTTCACTATTATTTAAGTTCGGATACATTAATATAATATAGTATTTAGCACCACGTCTTATTACCCGTTCAGGTTATACGCTTTAAGTAATAATTGCGTTAATGGATTAGGAATTGGGAAGGTTGAATTAGAGGAAGTGAACCCGCATTTTCGTGGAGGGAGAGTGGAAAACCATTTAGGGAAAACCACCTCCAGTTCACCCGACTGAGATTCGAACCTCGATCTCCCCGTCCACAGCAGTCGAGCTCAACACGACTAGCGCGTTAGCCAACTACATCACCGAGGCGGGTAAGGTCGGATACAAAAACCAGAACCATAATGTGGCACGTGGCTCGAACTGAACTACTTAAGTTAGGTGGTATCCTTGAGGTGAGACTGGCTCTTAAACACGTACAAAGAAAATAGTCAAATTCTCATCACTGTCATTCAGGGTCAGATCCAGAAGAATGCCGGGGCACGTGCCACCCTAAAAACTTCTAGTTAGTATTAAAAGTAGTAATTTAAAAAATTAAACCAACCAAATCTATGTCATAGTCACTACTAGTTGTAGCCTACTGTTACGTAATACCTCACTAGCTAATTGTTTCGCCTGTCAATCACTGACAATAATTGACTTAAATTTTTAACACACAATTTAATTAACGAAAATGAAAGACAAACATATACAAACGATGAACTTGAATTCAATTATTTTTTAAATTTTATATCATTAATCAGTTTTATCTTAACGATAATTGAGTAATTAATTAAATTATTTACCGAAAATATAAATAAACTTTCATAAATTCGTAGCTTTAGTAAACTTACACATACAAATATTTCAGCGTGACCATCCCCTTTTACCGCTCACTATCCGCGCCTCATAAAAATCCTGGATCTTCTCCTGTCCTCATTAAAAGGTTCACTAAGTTTTGGAAGTGACCCGACGTGTTCTTGGTTTCAGGGAGCTGCTGAGCAACGGGAGCTTGTACTTTCCACCTTTCCCGCCAGAGGACTACAACCCCGACATCCACTCGGCCTCGTACCGGTGCAAGGCGTCTAATGCCGCCGGAACTATCGTCAGCAGAGACTGCCGCTTGCGCGCCGGTCAGTACTACAGTTTGAGTGTGTTTTTTATCACCACCTCTTACTACCGGTTCAGGTAGTACACATATTTGATAATTACTCTGATGGGGTAGGGATGAGAAAGGAAGCATTTTAGAGGTAATCTATCCCCCATTGCGTGTAAGAAGAGCGGGAAACAGTCCAGGAATACCCACCCTCAGTAGAACCAACCGAGATTCAAACCCCGATATCCCCGTCCTGGGTAGTCCAGTCTATTGAAAGACTGGCGTCTTAGACCTTTCAACCACCGAAGTGGGTGTTATAAAGTGCTAAGTTAGGAGAGTAGTGTACGTGAGTTAAGGCAAGTGTTTTTTGCCGTTTTTATAGCAAAACTTTTTTTGGCCAAAATAAATGCAATATTATTCCAGTAGAAACATATAGTTTAATTTTCCTCACATGATAATATCAACAGCTGTTGTCGAATATCTGTCATGAGCATAGCGGCATTAAATAACAAACTTTTTAAATGAAGAGAAAAAGTAGTCATTAAATTCCAGGACACTCATGACAGATATTCAACAACTTGATATCACCATGTGGAGAAAATTAAACTCTATATTTGTACTGGAGAAATATTGCATTTATTTTGTCTAAGCATGTTTTGATGTAAAAACTGCAAAAATACTCCTCCTAAATCGCCTTCCCTTCCACCCCACCTTTAAAGCTTACCTTTTGAATACAGTGCTCTCATAACCCGACCTTCCAACTGACAAACTAGAACAGCTAAATCTAACAGCAGATTACAACACACCTATTGTTTGATTATAGTAGGAATGAACTTTGAGAAAATAACTTTTATTTTTCGGTCTTTAATATTAGTGTTATTTTATAGGTATATATAATATTGCTATCAAAAGTGGCAGCTACCTGCGTGGATGACCTCACGAGCTAAAGAGTCACTTTCGTATTAGACTATACAGCCAGTGACAGGGAGATCGAGGTTCAAATCCCAGTCAGGTGATCTGCGGGTGGTTTATGCAAGATAGTTTTCAACTCTTCCTCCCAGAAAATGAGGGTAAACTTGCAAGGCCGTAGTCAGGTTTTTTTGGGGTAATTCAAACCCCCCTCCCCAAAAAATTTATTTTGTGGTTCAAACAATATCAAAATTAAGGTACAAGTACAAATTAGGGGGCTGTGTTACCATAAAAAGCACTACAAAACCTCGTTTATCATACAGATTTTTTTCTAGCCTCCGGCAATTGGGGTTTTTGGTAAC
>CABFOW010000177.1:0-109051 GCA_902141385.1 Timema californicum
ATCAGAGCTAGGTGGCTTCTAAAGTAGATTTGGCCAATGTATCTAAGTTTTTTTAGCACCACGTCTTACCGAAATTGCAACGCTGATCTTCCGGTCATTGGCAGTCCACTCTACTGCGGGTTAGTGGAATCTAACTGTACCAATGAGTATTTTGGACATGTTACAGTAAATTTTGGTTCAAAGTAGTGAACAGAAAATAATTTTTGAAAGTAAAGTTTCACAATTGAATAACACCCATTTTCATTTTTAAGGTTTTTTTTAAAAACATATTTTAAGGATTAAATTTTATACAAGACAGATTTTAATGTCATGGAGAACCAAACTAGTGACAGATGTGTCATGTAAGTGCAATGTTTGATAGACGAGTTGAGGATTTTGGCCACAAGGCATGTTGTGATAAAAGGTCTTGGAACCTTTTAACGTTTGACAAAAGTGACTTATGTCTTAGAGGTCCGATTACCTTGTGAGGTTTAGGGGGCAGGCATAGTGACCTAGACCACCAGTGTTTCTGGGCCAAGGGACCAGAAATAGATCTGGAACACCTGCGGGTTCCAGGTATTTGAACGAAATGTGGACCATATAGACCTGAGTAAAGGTAAGGATGTTTTTCAGTTTTTGGGAGCTACACCTTGTAACTACTTTAATAAGCTCTCAGGGAATATGTAAAATTAAGGCCATATTATGTCAAAAGTTTCAAAAACATATTTGCAATTTGTTTTTATTACAGTATCTTTCTACCCGTTACACCTATTTACTAATTATGTTAATAGTAGATTGAAACATAAGGGATTGAGTAATTTTCTTCAAGAGGCAGCAATTACATCTTTATGCAATGTAAAGTATGAACAGTTTTCATCTTTATGCAATGTAAAGTATGAACAGTTTTCATTGTAAGTCATATTTTCTTTGTTCTTTTATATATTATTAGCCAGAGCACCGTTCCTGTACTTCCTTTCAAATATAATGCTAATGGTTTAAAGGACTAGGAAGATTATATTTAGAGGAAGTGTACCTGCATTTGTGTGGGAAACCATTTTGGAAAAACCACCCTAAATACAGCTGACCGAGAGCTTTCCATACGTCTAGTCCACTTGAAGAGAAGCTAGCGCCTTAGACCATGCAGCCACCGAAGTGAGTACTTTCTAATTAATTTAGTTGGAGGGATAATATTCAAAATAATATTTTTAAGTGCAATCATGCATTCCAAATCTTGGTAGTTTCGGAATCCGATTCAAAACTTTAAACTAGCAAGATTTTAATTTTTTTTTAAATAGTATGAATTTAAAGTTATGTATATGAAATTTCATAAGCTTTGCATAGGCTTATTTGCCATTATTATTTCATCAACTGGATTAAGTGCGAGGACTGCCTAACTTGTCTATCCATTGTAGGAGTGGTAGCCTTATGTTCTATGACGTCACACTCACAACTGACTTAGACTCACTAAAGAGTAGACTGCCAATGATGCAGAAATCGGAGTTTGAATCCCAGTCTGGTGTACGTAATGTGATTTGTCCAAAATAATTATTCCTTCCCTTCTACATATTGCGGGTACACTTCCTCTAAATTCAACCTTAACCGAGAAATATAAGATCAATAATGTTAACCATGTGGAAATAATGAGTATTTGCTTAGTAATATTGTATTAGCAAACAAAAGTGTTATAAAACGAGTAATAAAACTTTTCAAGAATTACTGTATGCATGACTTTCATAACTTATTGAAAAAAGTAAATATATTGTTTTGTGGTTGCTGCAATCAAGGGAGATATTAGAGTATGTAATAATTATTCAAAACATATTATACTCACACTTGTATCTATCAAAAATGGTGGTCAGTTTTAACTTAGAGCAGTGTTTCCCAATTAAATTTATTCACAAAACTAATATTTTTACAACACAATAGAACCCCTCAAATATGTTAGGCATAGCTCTTAAAAAAATGTGCTGCAGACGAAACTTTTCTTGGTTCAAGGTCAAATACGGACGTTAACACTTTTTGTACTCTTTCATAGCCCATAAATAAATTTATCCGACCTTGATATGTGCCTGTCAGGGTAATAAATAAGCTTTTCCTCTTAATTAAATGATTATTATATCTATTTTTTCTTATTTTATTAGTATAGTTTAATAAATTTCTTTTTTAATTTTATAGTTTTTTGCAGAACACTATATGGGAGGTAAATGTCGACTTAAGAGACAGAGTCAAACAAAATATTAGTTTCAAAAATAAAAAATAATTTTGTAAACACATCCAGAAGAATACACCTAATATGGTTTGTATGACATCAACCACAATCATTTCGTCTAGCTCAACATCTTTATAAATATGAAGATACGGCAGCTTTTTAGAAGCTCTTGTTTGAAAAGCACTTTTAAGTGAATACAGAAAACTTTCACAAAAAGGAACTTATTTTTATATAACTAAAAACTCTTTTAAAAAGGTGAAAATAACAATAAAAAATTGTGAAAGTTTTGACTGCAAAAAGCGACAGCCAATCATATGGTTCAGCATGTGGATATAAGAGACTAGATCTAGTATCTTGACAGCTGTCAATCCTACGCTGGGTTGACTCTAGACAGATAGCAGGAAAATGCACAAGAAAAATAAAAAACAACATAAATTAACTGTGGTTGTTTTATTCACTCAATGACAACTGAACAGAAGAGACAAGGTTTACGACTCTCGCTGGCCCCCGACAGGACGATGATTCTTTGCAAGAAAATCAGCAAACTCCTGGTATGGAGTCTTGGTCAGTGGCATTTCCTTCCAAAGATCTGGTGTCAGGTATGCATACGTCTTGGCAATGGCAGCATACGTCGCCTTAGCTGTGATTAGAATACTAGGTTAATACATATATATCAGCATGGCACTTTTGACATTAATTATCAATACCCCCAGTGGTTAAAACTTACAAACAAGTATTTATACAACAGATAAAAGCTAATTTCAGTGCTTTTAGCAGTTCAACCTCACTAAAAAGGGGACTTAGAATTAGAGAGACACATTTAAAAACAAAAAGTAACTTATAGGGACCAACACTTTTTGCACATTAGAGAAAACAATTGAGAAACTCAGAAAAAAAAAATGATTTACTAAAACCCCTACCAATTCTTTGCCAGCTAAGCAAACATCTGAAATGTATGTCAAATACAATATTGATTACATTTTTAAATTGAATAAATAAATAAATATTCTACTCTAAAAGTTCTTTATACTACATACTATTATAATTATTTTTAATTGTTGTGATAGTGAAATTCACAAAAATGCAATATATTGTATATATCATTTAGTGTGACACGTTTTGAAAACAAGGCTTTATCACATTTACTTGTGTTTTTATGTAAAAAAAAGGTGTTTATAGATTATGATTAATATTTTCACAAGATCTCACATCAAAAGGTACTATTTGTTGGATTTTTGTTTATTATTATGAAATAAAGTTGGCCCTATAGTATAATACATTTTAGATAAACTCCTAGATGGAGAATGGTTTACTGGTATATTTTTATTTTATTTCAATAAACTTTTACTTGGTAACAAACAAGAATAGTCTTTACAAAATACTGATATTAGATTACAAATTACTATAAATATTGTTTACTATAGCCTAACCTAATGAAAGTAACAATGGCCAAAAATATAACATATTTTAGATATTGCACAATCGGTAACAACACAACTTATGGCAATGTTTTAAATTTACTAATAAAGTGAATTAAAACAGTGAGGAACTCAAGTTTTATTTAAATGTCCCCCCAGTTTACTTCATTGGGGCAATAATTTTTTTTAAATGCCACCAAAATTCATTATAATCAAACATGAATATGCTTAAACAGTACACGCTCAGATGTTTGATGACTTGTATAAAAGACAAATTAATAACTGTTAAGAAACTTAACCTCAATTTTTTGTTGTAAAAGTTATTAGTATTTTTCGTCAGTTTACTCGTCATTTTTTTATCAAGGAAAGGGGACTTAGGGACCAACATGTAAAAAAAAGGGGAGGGGGGCTTTTAGAGAGTACATCGAAAAGCCCCCTCCCTGTAAATTGAATCTTACAATGTGAATCTTCCTTGGGGCCATAACTAAAAATTTAATTTTTTACATAAAAATTATCAAGAAGTATTGGGATACTCAAACATACTTAAATTGTGTAACTCAATGAAAGGGTTAAACAATTTCTGCCTAAGGCAAAGGGGTTATTGGGTATTTAAAAATGGATTTTAGTGAAATCATATTGATTCATTAAAAGATTGCCTAACATAAGAACAGTTAAAAATAATTGTGAGACAAGAGTTAATCATAAGTCCCTCTACATATAATAATCACATTCTTGCTTATGTGCATAACTATAGCTCAGCCTGGCTAAGGACTAAAAAAAATTCACATATTGAGCTTGAAATGTTAAATTAACCTACTTGACATGATCAACTGTGTTAAAAGAGATAACAAGTGTGTTAACTATAAGAAAAGTATTGTTTTTAAGAAAACATGAATATGCTTAAACAGTACACGCTCAGATGTTTGATGACTTGTATAAAAGACAAATTAATAACTGTTAAGAAACTTGCCTCAATTTTTTGTTGTAAAAGTTATTAGTATTTTTCGTCAGTTTACTCGTCATTTTTTATCAAGGAAAGGGGACTTAGGGACCAACATGTAAAAAAAAGGGGAGGGGGGCTTTTAGTGAGTACATCGAAAAGCCCCCTCCCTGTAAATTGAATCTTACAATGTGAATCTTCCTTGGGACCATAACTAAAAATTTAATTTTTTACATAAAAATTATCAAGAAGTATTGGGATACACAAACATACTTAAATTGTGTAACTCAATGAAAGGGTTAAACAATTTCTGCCTAAGGCAAAGGGGTTATTAGGTATTTAAAAATAGATTTTAGTGAAATCATATTGATTCATTAAAAGATTGCCTAACATAAGAACAGTTAAAAATAATTGTGAGACAAGAGTAAATCATAAGTCCCTCTACATATAATAATCACATTCTTGCTTATGTGCATAACTATAACTCAGCCTGGCTAAGGACTAAAAAAAATTCACATATTGAGCTTGAAATTTTAAATTAACCTACTTGACATGATCAACTGTGTTAAAAGAGATAACAAGTGTGTTAACTATAAGAAAAGTATTGTTTTTAAGAATTTTAAATCCAAAGTTGTATATTTTTATAGATAAAATGTAAAGATTTGAGAAATTTGATAAAATGTTCACAATTTTCCCTGACAAAACAAATTTCCTGAGAATTTCATTTGCAAGGTTGCCGACACCCTTATAATAATCAAGGGTACTAAAATTGAGTTTGACATTCTTAGCTCAAAGCATTTTGAACATGCCCTTATACTATTTCTCCTCCTCTTGTCAACGGGGTTAGTATAGAAAAAAGAATGGTTTTAATGAACTTGATTAGACCAGAGCATTAAATGCAAGAATTTTTTTATCTTTAAATAGATATAATATATATAATGCATCATTTACACGTTCTCTTTCCTTCTTGTACCTGTTGTTTGCAACTTTCATTTTATTTCATGCACATAACAACAATAATATTTTAACTTCCTCGTTTCTCTCTCCCCATCCTTGTTTTCCTAGCATGTCCTCAAACTCTCTCTCTTTTCCTACTTTTGTGTCAAGATCCCATCAATATCTGTCACCCATTTCCCATATGCCCTTCTAAATCTTCCTCAAAGGGTAGTATAATGGAGGGCAGAAAGATAAAAAATAAATTCTATCAAAATTCACTAAAGATTTTGATTAAATTTTATATCTAGACACTGTGTATTATTATAAACAAGACGGCAAATCTCATTTTCTCACATAAATGATTTTGAGGGTACTTTACATGGGGAAGATTTTCCAATTTTCATAAATTTCTATGCAACTATTTGAGATACAAAATAACTTTATCATTGTAAATTTGTATTACTATTAAAGATACAATTCTTTTATTTGAAATATATACTTTAATAAAATCTACAGTTTCTGAGCCCTCTCTCTCTTTATATACACACACACACACACACACACACACACACACACACACAAAGGTCTATGAAAATGAATTTGATTCTTATGCTCTTTGGTGGCCAAAGATGTTTCTTTGTTCTCAATTTTTATGAAACAGTGTTCCTAGTGCTATATAGTAAGTAACAAAGTATATTATTTCATTTATGATCTTTGGTGTAGTGTTTATAGACCTGTTATTTTGCTTCACAAATCTTATGAGTTTTTAGTAAATGTCTATATTTTTAAGATAAAAGTGAGAGAAAGCCTGTGAGGTACACTGCACCATTTATTTCCTCTAGCCATTATTGCCATCTTTATTATATTATTCAGTCATTCATCCCTACCACCTCTGCCTGCAGCCCTTTTCTCAATACAAAAACCCACTCAGTTTATTATCCTCCCTTCATCATTCCCATCAAATACATTATTATTAGCACCGCGTCTTACTACCCGTTCGGGTTATAAGCACTTACGCTAATGTGTAATGGTAGGATCATTGTGAGATGAAATGAAGGACCTACAGTTTAACGTGGGATCTGAACCACGGTGGAGGCCTGGCATTCCCCACATTCACAAGATGTCTTTTCAGAGGTGAAGGAAGGGTTTGGTAATCAAATAAATCTGTGCCGGGACAGAGGATTGAACCCCGGCCGCCAGCACAGCATCAAATACAAAATTTCACCATTCCATACATCTCTCAAGAATCTACTGCTCCACTTGGTCTCGCTCAGACCCAGGACATACACTCTACCCTCCATCATATCCACAAACTTCTTAGTTTTGGCCCTGAGTTGTCTCCTATCTTTCATCTGCACCCGACCTTGCTTCCACTAAGTTACTAAAACCATTTTAATATATTCATACATCACATCATTTTATCTACAGTTATCACTGTTGATAGATATTATCAATAACTACAAGATAACAAAAATAAAATACTAAAACATTATCAATGTTTTCTGCAAAGAAATAGGGTTGAATTTTTTCAACTCTTTCTTTCAACCAAAACCAAGAAAAGGGCAGCATCCCAGGGTTGACAAAGCACAGATTCTGTCAACAACATTGACCTGATGAATTAAAAGTTCAATGACACTACGGAGTGCACCTTTACTTTTTGTTTTGACCTCGAGTTTATCCACTAGGGGAGTATGAAGCTTCGATATTGGCTTTGAAAACAATATCAACTTTTACTTTGCTTCAAAAAATATGGCTTCGAAAATTACAAATCTTCACCAGATTGGTCAATTGTTGCCATTTTGATTTGACATATACATAATCAATGTTCATATGGAAAGAATATGTACTAATTGAATGGTAAGATGCGAGAGTAACTTGATTTATCAAAATTAAACAAAATATTACAAACAATTGTGTAGTAAAACATTTTCAAGTAATTTTAATGCATAAAGTTATATCATCAACAGTTTCCAGCTTGCGGATGGGTCAATTTAGTAAATGCCTCCATCTTCCTCTTTTAATTTATTGAATTCTTCTCTTCTCACTTAAAACACTTTCTGTTATCTCTTCCTCTGCCTCCCCTGCAATATTATTACTACATACTTCAATGCCAACAATTTCTTTGACCTTTGGCATTCTCTTTTTATGCACATACCATCTCAAGTCTTGCTTTCTCTATCATCTCATGTTCTCCATGTACCCTCACTCTTTCCCAGATAACTTCATTACTAATCTTGTTTCTCCTTGTGACAGCTAACATGATCCTCACAAATTTTATTTCCATAGTCTCTACTTTCCTAGTCTCGCTTACATTCTATGTTTCTGCTGCATATGTGACAATGGGTACAAGGTACCCCTGTATCCCTGTACAACACTTCCTTAAAGTTATATAAATAACCAAAATTATTTTTTTCAAAACTAAAACTAATGAAAACTATTCTAACTTCGACTCGGCTTCAAGAATACCTATTTAATATATTCGATTCAAGTTCACTTTGAATTGAAAAGGCTCCAATTGCACACCCGTATTAAAATTAATCTAATTTTTTAGGTAGTTGAATCATTGTTATAATAACTATATAAGATTAGAATAAAACATTTTATATGTGATTTTAGTGAATAAATGTGTATTATTAAACACATTTTTTTATCAAGCATAAAACAATCAACAAAAAATATTCCAACCTTGATTAGGCTTTAGGAATATTTCATATATTCTATTCGTTTTGGATTGACAAAGTAGGTTTTGCAAACTCTTACTAAACACTGTAAATGGGTCAGAGTTTTAGGCCCTTAGCTCTCAACCATTTCATTTATAAAATTATATTAGTTTTTCCTTAATTTATATATTAATACACTAAAGATACTGAGAGTACTAAACTGAAAAATACATTGTTCTTTTCCATTCATCTAGGCCTAATTTAATTCTCTTTATTACTATCAAATGGTTAATTATAAGTGTGGGGTTTTATGGTAATTATAAGTTAAGTAAATCATAACCAAAGTGGTAAGCAATATATGTTTTAAATTTCAATTCATTAACTTCATTTTCAGGCCTTTAAACTTTTAATCTAATAGTTTTTCATTATTTAAAGTCTATGTTGGTTTATTAGAGTCATCCAAATTTATTACTTTTACTTTCGATTTGAAATATCGTGCAATGTATTAATAACTGAACCCGGAAGCCGGGAGATGTACCTGTTGCTTGCACGTGTGGTCTTTCAGGGGAGGGGGAGGTTTTGGCGCAGACTCCTCGCCAATTAGCACATTCGATTGAGCATCTGTGTTTGACCCTATGTGGAAGGTAAGTGTCAGACGCAGCACTGGCCGGTTAGCACACAAAGAGTAAAGACCCGTACTCACTATTAACTTATCGTAACGTGTAGAGATAGTTTCGAGATGGGTGAAAGTAGAGGTAGACCAGGTGGCTAAATAATTATCCTTAGCAATGTCATAACTAATTTGTGTTTCTAAATTAAATATCCGTGGTAGTAAAATGTAAATTATTTGTTAAAATAAAACTTCAAATGCTACGCTAAGCAATCTCTCTTTAATAGACTGTGTCCCTCTACCCCCACCATTATCTATATAACCCCGAGATGCTCTACCGAAACAACTGATTGCCGTGGACGACACCGTAAGAAGATGAGGCTGGTGATCAAATCAGCTGTACGACAGGTGACTAGTTACAAAAATGGTGTACAACGTGGGGCTAGTAATCAAAACTGATGACCGACTAGGTACAACACACAGTTATCCCCACCCTCCAGAACAGTTCCAGAATGTTACAAAATATACCTATATAGCAATCTGTTTTTAAGTGGAAAATATTGGGCTGCGCAAATAATATTATTATTAGCACTGTCTTACTACCCTTCCGGGTTATATGCAACCACGCTAATGTGTAATGGTAGGGTGATTGTGAAATTAAATGGAGGACCTACAGTTTAACATGGGATCCGAACCACAGTGGAGACCTGGCATTCCACATATTCACAAGTTGTGATTAATACACGTCTTTTCAGGGGTGAAGGAAGGGTTTGGCAATCAGATAAATCTGTGCCAGGACCGAGGATTGAACCCCTACCCTGGCACAGAAGTCTGACACCTTACCCCTAAGCCACCAGGATACCCGCATATAATAAGAGTTGAGTTTTTAGAAGGATGTACTTAGGAAATAAGACATTTCACGATATTCGAGGTAATATGGCAACTTATCTTTGCAAAAATATTTATATAAAATTTTTACAGGGATAAATAATATAAATATTTGCAAGAATCCTAAATTTATTAGATTAGATTATTGTATCAGGTCAAACTGCCTGGAACTTGGAGACATCTAGGACCAGGAATAGGACCCTGATTTTATGTAGTGTGCAGCAAATGCTTGCAAAGTTCATTGACTGAATCAGCAATAGAAAGAAGCTCACACACAATTATTGTTATCGTCAAATTAAAATATATAGTAATAATAATATCAGTACCAAAGTTGGGTCGATTCCCCTAGTTAAAGATTTCGAACCTCCAATTTATATTTGAATATAAATCTTGAAAAAGTTTTAAACCTCTAAGTAAATATATTAGTATAATAGAAAATACAAATAGTAACTAATTGCTAACATTCTTTCATATTATCCATTCACTTTAACATTAATACATTCAATCGTGTATTAAATTACTGGTCTGGGGGTCAAGTTTTTAAGTTCATTCTATAAGTATAATTTATCTGAACCGCCAAGAAGCAGGTTTAAAGCTATAAACAAATTACACTTGAGATTTTTTTTTCAAGATTTGAATCTTGAATATGATATTTTTCTCAAATATTCTTAAGAACTAAAAAGTATTTGAGAATACATCCCTAGTAAAAATAATATACTTTAATGGCTAGTGATTAATTTTGTCCAGCATTTTCTACTAAAAAGTGATTAAAATAATGATTTGTTCACGCCTTAAACATAAATTAGACGTTATATTTAAACTAGTATCCAGATAAAAAGGAAAACTGAATTTTTCCGCATTTTTTTAACATACAATAAGGGGTGTGCTAATGATAATTTTTTGACTAAGAATATTTCTAATAGAATAGAGAAAATATCAAAGTGACTCTGAAAGATTTCAAAATCAAATAAATAATACAATTATCTTGGCACAATTTAATATTACTTACTCATATCATAAACTGTTTTCAGCCTGTGGCCGGTTAAGTTTAGAAATATGCCTCCATCTTCCACCATCCTTCTTCCTAATTTCTTGAGAAATGTTGATATTAACTTTTTCTAAGCAAGTTAAAATTAGTAACAAAACATACTTAATGGCCATATCATTTTTAAAGTATTAATACATTCGCAAAATAAAACAAAACTATTTTTTTCTGCAAAATTGACCATTTTTTTCTATTTATGCAAACTAGGGTCAAACCAGCACTCCATATATCTAATAGAAACCACATAGCAGTTTTTTCAAAACCGTTGCAAACATTGTCATGGCAAATAAGTACGAAAGTAAATAAAAAAGGGTGGCAAATAAATATTAAAAAATGTTTTTGAGCAGGTGACTAGAAAGGTGAGAATATAAAAAGTTAACTCAATGGTCAAACAGTCATCCAATTAAATAAATGACCCGCCTCGGTGGCGTAGTTAGCTAACATGCTAATCGTGTTGAGCTCGACTGCTGAGGACGGGGAGATCAGGTTCGAATCTTGATCGGGTGAACTGGGGTGATTTTTCATAAATGGTTTTCCACACTCCCTCCACACAAATGCTGGTTCACTTCCTCTAAATTCAATCTTCCCAATCCCTAATCCATTTGCATAATTAGTACTTAAGCGTATAACCAGAACAGGTAGTAAGACGCGGTGCCAAATAATTAATTAAAGAAAAGGTGATTTCACCCTAAATTTATCTTTCATTATGGGACAATAAATGAAAATTTCAAATAATCTAGAAGTGGCAATATGGTTAAATAAACTGCATAATATTTTTGGAAATAATTCTAATAGTGAAGAAATGGAATACAACTGGGCATGTTTATGAATACATAGAGACCCTACTTTGTGGTAAATCAAACTATTGGATTTTGTTAGATAAAAAGTCGGTAAATAAAGGGCTAGAGCCTGATTTGTGGCAAAAAGAAATCCTGATTTGTAATAAATAAAATATAAGATTTTGGTTAAAAAAATTGGGCTGAATCCTGATTTGTGATAGATAAAGTTACTGAATTTCATTAGATTGAGGTTTTGTGGTATAGAGTACTAGGCTAATTTAAACCACGAATTTCATTAAATAAACTTGTATTTCAATATAAAAGGCTGAAAAAGAATTCTTTGGGGATAAGAGGTGGAGTGTCAGAAAATTATAACAAATCAACTTTAATATATATTGCTATATATTCTATTAATTTTATAATAAAGGAGATGTCACCTTTGTGCATTGGATTCTACCTACAATTTTCCTCTCTAGATGGGCTTTCTTCATTAAATTTACTCTTAGTAATTTATTTTTCCTTTTTCTTTAGTTTTATCAATTTCCTTTATTATAAGCATTAAATATTATTCTTTTAAATAATGTTTCATTGTACAACACTTAATCCCCACTCTCAAAAATAGCGTTACTTGATAATGACAAGATGGAAGACCAAATACATGGAGATAAAAATACTGTATTTACCCGAATCCAAGACGACCACGAATCTAAGATGGCCCCCAATTTTTCAGTTACTATTTATATCATTTTTAATAGTAGTATACATTTTATCTTGAATGAAACAAATAATAATTGTGTTAGATTTATTTTGTAATACTAACAAATTGTTTTTTATTTAAAAAACACCCATGTTGACTTAAAAGTAAAGATAGGCCACTCGGATATTCGAATCCACCAAATCCTGACAAGTATTCGAGGATTCGGTGTTTTACTGGATTCTATGATCGAATCTTTCATGTCATAAACAAAGCATAATATTTTGAATTCAAAAATTACTTAGTTAGGCCTACTTGAAAAGCACATCTTAATCCGTAATATTTATTTTGTCGGACAAAAGAGATAAACATGAATAAAATATTATTTTTAAAAAAAATTGTTAGGCGTGGAAAATCTTACGTGCCTAGTAACCTACCCTCCAAACTGTATGAGAAACTTGGACTCAACCGTTTCGGCGCATGCTCACTTATAAAACTTTCACCTCACAAATAATCATGTAAATATTTTAATCAACATATTAAAACTCTTCAAAAACTGAAAATCAAAACTAGAATTACAAATAAACTCGAAATAAATAACGGCTTTTTTAAAACAGAAATCAGAACACATTTAGCACGATACAAAGACAGCCGCCATTACACACAATATAAAGCCAGCCCCCATGATGTATAATATATTTACTCGCCCGAGTGATGATTAAAATAAACATACTGTTAATTCTTACTACCTAACTGGTTTTAATTATTTACAACTATGCAAAGAACCCTAATTTTTTGAATATGATCCTTAAGTTAGACAGCGATAAAACTGTTTATTTATCCCTACCAACCTACGTATCGTATATCAATTTTTGTTTAAAATAGATAATGGATGTATAAGAAACTAATAATAAAACATACTTAGGCATTATTGAGTTCACTATTTCTAATGTATGTTTAATTGTAAACATGTTGTTTTAGTCTTTATAAAAAATATCTGTATTTTTATTTTTGCTATCTTAATACAATAAAATATACCGTATTGGCCCGAAAATAAGGCGCATTTTTTCCCAAGAAACAGCTTTCATAAAACTCTAATGCGGCCTATAATCGCACTCTTAGATAATACACATTCAATGTTGTATCTATAGGATATACATGTTAAATCGATATATCTCGCCACCGCTATTTGTAAATAAGTCAACCTTGATAGTTGGCAAAATTATTTAAAAATAGATGAACCATGACAGTTAGCAAAGTTATTTAAAAATAGATGCACCATGACAGTTGACAAAGTTATTTAAAAATATATGAAGACTTGTTACCTTAATTGTGTGTACAATATGTGAGCCATAATGGCTGCAAAATAAAATTATTTTTTCAGCGCATTCTATTGGCAATATACACTTTTGGTAAAGTAAGCTTAAATATTTCTATTGAGATTTTGTTTCAATATGTTGGTCAACATTTATTTTAACGTGAGAACAATAACTTAGTATGTGTATTAAATGGTCAACATTTATTCTATTATGAGAACAATAATTTAGTGCGTGTATTAAATTTGGAAGTGCAACATGATGAATCATGTTGAGAAAAGAGCGGATTTTAGCCAGGGAATAAAGTGTGAACAACTTACCTTTTTTTTCCAAGTGATTTAATTTTGAGTATGAATAACTTACTTTTTTTTATTTCCAAGTGACATCATTTTAAGTGTAAATATTATGAGTTTTTTTCTATGAAAGTGATTTTATTTAAGTAACCTAATTTTAAGTGTAAGCACCTACCATTAAACAATTTCTATTTTCAAATGATTTAATACATTGACCATATTTAAGTGGGAATATAGTTTTTTCTCTAAAAGTTGTCAAAAATTGAGGGTGTGGCCTATATTCTGGCCAATACGGTACTTTGGTGATGATTTGGCTGGATTTTAACCTGTATTTTGCGAGGGGTGGTTGGGGCTGATTAAAATTGAAAGCATGATAAATCTTAATTCACAGTTTAGGCCTATATTGTGTAATGTAGGTCTATTTGTAAACCATTAAAATTTATAACGATTTTCTAGTACTCGGATTCGAGAAATAGTGGATTCAACCCATCTCTACTTAAAAGCTAATTAGGGTTACAGATTTGCTAAGGAATTTCCTTTTTTGATAACAAATATTGCTTTTGCATGTGAAGTTTAGATTTGAAAAGTTTCATAAAAACAATGAGAAGTTAATTTTTATTATGATGACAATCGTTAGTGAAAGTCTCAATACAGACCCTAGTCCATCTAAATACAAAATATGGTCTCACATTAAACATGCTAGCTTCTCTAATGTGACATTTTCACTTTCACAATGATTATACAGAAAATAAAATAATATAAAGTAAAGATATATATATATATAAATCAAAGAATAAATGTACAACAAACTTGCTTTTATAGGGAAAAGATAAACCCATTTCACACGTTACAAAAAATCTAACTGATAAACAAGTCTACTGTGAATTACCTTTAACGATAAATTAAAAAATAGTCTAATCTGTGAAAATAATCATATATCCTATGATCAATGTTATGCCTTTAAAATCCACAAAAATGAATAAAATCTGTAAAAAAAGGCAATCCTGGACTATTGTAATAGTATTAAATATATATGTGAAATGTTACCTCTTGATGTAGGCGTAACTCAATCCTTAGTCTGTGATTTTTAAGACGACCAGCTAGATTTTAAAGCTACAAATTTGGGGGGAAAAACTTGCGAGATTCAGAAAAATATGGTATCTCAATCTAGTTTAGCTTAACTATGATGTAATTTTCTTCTTCTATAAATATTTGTCTTTGGACACAATATGTCTATGAAAGTAGCCAGTTAAAACACTTCTATTACAATTAATTTTTGGTTTAGGGAAATAAATTTTCTTTGAAAAATTATTTTGTACTAGCACAACTGGTACTGTTTATTCTTTAGGCAATTTCAGGATAACAACCATGTTGTCAGTGTTAATTCCCATTTAAAAGGCAAAATAGTCAATTAAGCCAAAAAAAAAAATTATTTAGTTTTATTTTGCAAATGTATTTTTACTTCAAAATGCTACAATAATCTTTAAATATATGTTTATAATAATTTTAATGTGCTGAATAAAAGTTCATAAAAACATGTCTTGCAGATAGTGCCACAGATTGGTTATCTTATTATTAACAATACCAATAATCAATTTGTAGAGACTCACCAAAGTTGCCAAGCGTGCCTGTAGACCCACGGGCGGATGTGTAGCAATCTTCTATCCCTGCCATCTGCAACAACTTCTTAGGTACTGGGGCAGAGACAATGCCTGTACCGCGGGGTGCCGGTATGAGACGCACTTGGACAGAACCGCACTTGCCTGTCACCTAGAAATAGAGCAATAAATAGGATATTTCAATGACAATGGAAAAAATTTAAATGAGATAAGGGTGTGTTAAGCTTCGAAACTTTAAATGGCCTTTGAAAACCACCTTTGCTTTAAAAAAAATAATTCAACAATTACGAAGCTTTATCAATCAAAAATTTGTGAGCTAACATATTGGTAAAATAATAATTCAACTCTGAGCTATTGCATGAATTACAAATTAATATTCATATGGAAAAATAACCAAATTGACTTTAAAGTAGAGAAATAATTTTATTTGTCAGACTAAAGTGAAATATTACAAACAATTTTGTGAAATAAAACAATTCCAGGTAATTTTTGTGCATAAAGTTCTATATAAATAGCCACAATATAATATTTTACCATCATAAAATAACTAACAAAGAATATTCAAATTTCAATAATATTTCATATATTCGATTCAAGTTTTCTTCAAATTGAAAAAGTGAACTTCACACACACCTAAAATAAACAATAATTTAAGTACATGTAGGTTGCTTCATTTCATCGCTATAGTTATTAACAGCTTAAAAGTGTGCGGTTAAGGACTTAGGTAATTTGGAGGAAATATACTTGTATTTCTGTGGAGAGTGATGTGAAAATCACCCCCAGTGTACTCTGGCAAAATTATACTCCCTATAATTTGCAATCCAGTCTATTGATATTACATAGGCCTGTGTGGGATCCCGAATGTCAGTAAATTGAGGGCTCTGCGCGTACTCGTATTCCGAGCTCGTCGCTTAAGCTCAAGATCGAGAGTATTGTAGGATCGTCATTTTCGAGCTTCCACTTGATGAACTTAATCATTTTTTTAAATGCAATAGTAGGCATAGTTTATCTAATTGAGATAGCATTTCCGCTTATAAATCATTCTGATACCTAACAAATTGTTAAAAATCAATTTCAATGTTCACATTAATAATGTAATAAGAGTTTTGGGAATTTTCATTATTCCTAAGTTGGGCCAGGCACAGGCCTTACATTCTGTTATTCGTTTCTTTTATACTTTTCTGTTAATTTGTATAATCATTCTTTGCCATCTTCATTTGGTTTTCCTCTTATAGGCAGTTGTGTTAATCCTAAGTCTTGACAAGTCCCCATAGATTTAAACCAAAACAGAGAGATTGAGATAAAAAAAGAGCCATTTCCTCTCCGTCCAGTGGCTGCAAAGTAGGTTGTAAAAAGTGTTCCTCTAATGGTAGCAGTAAAAAGTGCTTTAAATGTATCATTTGTCCAGTGGTGGCAGTGTAAAGAGTGGAATGTGTCACTCTTTCCATTGCAAAAGCCATATATTGTTTGTTCCTATTCCACTTTCTTACATACATACATTAATCAATAAAAGTTTGATTGTGATGTCGCTAAGCAAGCAACTTACTTTGCAGGGCACAGTGTGAGGTTTACCGATCTTGTTACCCCAGTAGCCTCGTCTCACTGGTACCACCGAAAGCTTGGCTAAGATGATAGCTCCGCGAATAGCCGTAGCCACCTCCTTGGAACACTTCACACCCAGACCAATGTGTCCGTTGGAATCGCCAATAGCTAAGAGTTAATGTCCAAGTTATCACATCACAGAACATGATTCACTTTGAAAAATACAATTTTACAACAAAATCAAGAAGATTATTAAATGTTATAATCAAGCAACCATCATGCTCACTTTGATGTTTTATAAATCATAGCAAATTTGATCTAAAAACCATTTTATTCAAAACTAACAAATACAATATGCTGTGTACTAAAAAACCTCAAAACATCCCTAAACAATAAACATGAGAAACATATAGGAGACCAGAATGAAATACTCATACTACAAGAGAAATAAGACCTGTATAGATAAATCTTGCTTCTTTACTTATTATCTGAGCTTGAGGAATCAATTTTAAGTTCAAAACAACCTTTGATACTCTTGGAAACAAATTACCCACTAAAAATCCCCCCTCGTCATGTAACCTATGGTGGATAAGTGTAATAGATAGTAACTGACCTACGAACGCCTTGAACCTGGTCCTTTGCCCAGCCCGGGTTTGTTTCTGAACCGGCATGATTTTCAGCACCTCGTCCTTGAGCGACGACCCAATGAAGAAGTCTATGATCTCAAACTCCTAAGGACACAAGACAGCACAGGTTAACAGGTGCTAGGACAACCTTTAAGTCTTAATGATCCATGGACAATAACTTAAGGATCCTAAGTTATGCAATTAGGTGACAAACAAAAAAAAATAACAAAATGTTAAGCTCTCAACTTAAGAGATTTTATTCCAAACGAGATTAGTATCTATTGTATAGGCTTTCTGTCACCGGGTACTTGTAAGTGAAGTGTCATGTGTAAGAAATAGAAGCCATTTTCTGTCAAATCGGCATTTATCCATGGACGGATGGTTAGTTTATTTGACAGCAGCAATAAAGCTGTAGGGGGTTTCTGTGTTTGCTATAGCATGATCTCATGACTAAACAAAAGTCTGTTGATTGTTGCTTTATGTCGTCATCAAAGAAATCATTTATAGTTAGCAGAAACTGGTTTGGGTATCCTAAAGCAGCACTCTAGGGAGTTGGTTCTGAGCAGTTGTTTTTTAGACAGTTACACTGTAGAGATGGTTGTAGACAATTGTCCGCGAGTATTGGGAAAATGTGTGAATTCAGCAACGGTGTTCATTAAGTGCCATGAGTGAAATAATGGTTAGGTAAGTGGTTATGACACAAGTACAATAATGATCAAGACAGTGGTTTACGCAGTTGCCCGAGTGTGTGGGAGGGGGGGGGGACGGGGGCGGCATAAAGGAACGTAAGGCACTTGCCATGTGAGTGGTGACAGCTGGACCCAAACCCTCATCACGATGATAATAGTTGTATTGTGTCACTTTATTTTATCAAGCCAATAGTAATCATCGGCCATTCATTCAACCTGTCCTGACTGAACCCACCTTTTTGTAGTCTCACAGTGATGTTAGGGGTGTGTATATTTAAGATCGTAAAGTCCCGTGCTTACAGCTTTGTGTCAGATGTGAAATTTTTACTCTATATTGTGATTTAAAGACAAGCACTTACAATAAGTTTACATTAAAAACTGTACACTTAACTTCTATTTAAATTACAAACTGTTGTTTGAATACTTAATTTTAAGTCTAACAAATTATTTCTTCAAATAATACTTTAATTATTAGAGATGTAACGATACCCTATTTTCTCGATTCAAATTCTTAAACCAAACCTCTTTTTCGAATCCGATTCCTTTTTCCAAGTATTATTGTATAGAAAATCTAACTTACCTTGTACCTTACTCCACTCTAAATGAGAAATTTGGACTCTACCATTACAACACATGGTCGCTTGAAACAATCTCACAATCTTATAGATATTTATTAAACACAATAAAATTCTTCAAAACTGAAAATCAAAATCCAAATTCAAATAAACTTTATAACTTAATACATGAAATAGCGGATTTTATAACAGAAAGGATAACAGATTTCACATGTTAAGAAAATTTAAAGTGGTCTGCCATAAGTGAACATACACACTTTAGCTCGCCAGAAATTAGTAATGAAATTTTGGCAACAATATACCGATATATTTAATTTATCGGACTATGCTCTAGAGTTAAAAAAAAGTATAACAATTTTTGCTCTATTTTTATTAACTACGTCGATTTTTGTTCAATTTTTATTAAACTTGTCCTACTCAAAGAGCTAAATAAAACATTAAAAATTGAAAAGTGACAGATTATAATTACAACAGTGTTCATTTTAATTTGATATGAATATTGTAGCATGATATATCAATTAATGAGGATATATCAATATATTACAGAAAATTGACATCCCTAGTCTATATATTATATAAAATCAATTGTTTGTTTAGAATCGATTCATGTAGTCTGACAGTCTAACCTAACTTTTACTTTAAAAAAAGTGTGTCAACGTTGTTTTTACCTCTTGTTACTGTCATGTCAGGTCAGTTTTTTAGACCATTTATTTTTCATGTAGAAGACCTCAAAAAGTTAAGGTCATATCATATTCAGGCAAATACAATATATCTACAATTTGCCGTCATTTAAGTTAAACGGCAACTAAATTAATGAGATGTAATTGATCATTATCTATTCTGAATGTTGCTGTTTTGTTTAGTTGCCAGTTTTATTGAGAGCTAAGAATCAAAGTAATGAGAATCATAACATTAAGATTGATTCTCAATTCTTTCGATACCAGTAAGAAACAAGGGTATCGAGGAATTGAGTTTTGACAACCCTATTAATTATTAAAATTCCCAAACTAGCAAACTCCCTCATTTCTATTTTGAAGAATGCCGGCTACTAAAGAATTTGTTACAATAAACTTACTGGGAAAAGGGGGAAATTGGGAAACTAATGGCCCGCCTCAGAATTTGGTCAAGCAAGGATTCTAGGAGCTGTGCCCTTGATTATAACCATGATAGCAGAGAATACCAAACTTTTATGTCTGAAATTTTAGGCCTACATTTAACTTCATTTTGAGCTACAACCTTTTGTTTGAAAACCTTCCAAATCTTTTTTAATTTTAGATCTAAATATTTCTTCAAAAACTATATACATTATCAAAATTTCCAAACAAGCGAACTCAATCATTTATATTTTGAAGAATGCCTGCTACTATTTAATTGGTTACAATTAACCCACTGGAAAAAAAAGGGACGATGGGAAACTATAGATCCTCATTTTATTTAACAAGGGTTCTATAATTCACTCATGGCCTTAGTTTACTTAGATGGTAGCAATGTTAATAGAAGTATGCTAACAGACGACAATGACTTTAGATAACCGTAATAAAAACAGATGATAATATATGAAAGTGATAGTTAACCGTGCAGTAATTTAGGCTAACATTATTTATATACATATTTGAGGTCGGACACAATGCTTATTTATCGTTTTATCTCACTTTATTTTTAAATATGATAAAATAACCATAAAATAATTTATTATGTATTAAAAAAATTACAAGTACAATGCCTGTATTAAAAGGCATTAATGTATGCACTATATTACACTTAATAAATGACGTTCCAAAACTAAGAATAGGTACCTTTAATCATTTTTAAAATATTATTTCAAGTTGGATTAAAAGAGATTATTAAAAGTAATGAAATCGTATTAGAAAACTTAAGTTTACGTTAATTTAAATGCAAAATATAGAAGGTGATTAAAAAACTTTACAATTATAACAAAACAGTGATCTTTTACAAGTGTTGGCAACCTAAAACCCAAACATACGATTTTCAAACTGTCATCCAGGTAAAAATCTACCGTAAGCGAACTCTAGGAGCTGCGGCGCCATCATTACCTTGATGGGTAGAGAAAACAAGTAGATCTCCTCCAATGTGCGGATCTTGCCATCACGAACCAAGCGGCCCAGCTTTGTCACAGGGATCCACTCCTTCTCTGCTTCTTTGCCACGTCCCCTGCCTCTTCCACGGCCACGGCCACGACCTCTAGGACCACCACGACCCCCTCGAGAGCCAAACCCGCCTCTGAAACCACCTCGTCCTCCACCTCCTGCACCACCACCTCCAGCGGCTGGAGCTGCGTCCGCCATGTTCTGTAACATAGATTAAAGTGTCAGATGACATAAGTGGTGAGGCACCAAGTGTCAGACAATTCCTTTATAAATGAGAACACTTATAAAAGGGAATCATTCGGCTTGCAACAGTTAACAAAAAACTATAATCAATAACAATAATAATGAATTATTTTTTATACGCACAATATAACTGTGGTGAGACAAATAATAATGGTATTAAGAATGATGGTTTTCTATAAGGAAATTAAAAACGTAGGCTTACTGACCTACATTACAAGATGTAAATGTCCCAACATTGAAACAAATATATTTTCATGTGCAATAGTTATGTTCATTACTATAAACTTTCCCAACCTAGCAAAATCTAACCTTCCATGTGACATTTTTTTTAAATATCCTATTGTATCTTATTTCTTCTAATTAAAATTATTTACAAAAATATTAAATATGGTTCGTCCATATTGCCTTTCTAGCGTATTTGAAATTTTTGTTGAGTTAGGTTGGTTAGTAATAGTAAACATTTATTAATGACAAGACCCTTCCCCCTCGCATTATTATTTTTAACACACATATTGAAGAATTATCATAGACTCTACCATAAAATATTAGTGACAATCAACAATTTTATGAGGAATAAATTTAATTTTTAAAATAAAATATAGCCTCACTGTTAATGTAGCTTTATATTGAAGAAAGAATTTTTAAAATCGGTACAGTAGTTTTTGAGTTTATCCATACAAGCAAAAAAACAAAAAATCTAATCTTTCCTCTTTATAATATTAGTGTAGATTGGATACTAATATATGTATATATAAAATACATATGAAAAGTGTGTTAAAATATGTACTACCTAACTATGTCAAATATAATACATACTTAGTGAAGATCCCAGCTGTGATTGAAATATGCCTACAATTTAATATTCAGAGGAAAATATGATTTACAATGCAAAAAATCAATGAACATAAGTAAACAGTCAATATTTATGTTATGAGTCATTCCATCCCATTTTTTATTGATAGGTTGCTCGACCATTGAGTTAACTTTTTATATTTTAACCATAGGTTCACTTTCTAGTCACCTACTCAAAAATATATTTTAGTTTATATTTGCCGCCATCTTGTATTTACACTCCTATTTCTTCTCCAGAGCAACGTTTACAATTGTTGTACTCGAAACACCAATCAATAACTGTTCCAGTTTGTGGCAGTCAGTTTAGTAAAATGTATCTTCCTCTACATTGAATACAACAAATTGAGGATTTTATAACGAAAAGGATAACACATTTCACACGTTATGAAAATTTAAAGTGGTCTGCCATAAGTGATCATAAGAATATTATTATTATTATTACCACGTCTTACTACCCGTTCGGGTTATACGCACTTACGCTAATGTGTAATGGTAGGGTGATTGTGAGATGAAATGAAGGACCTACAGTTTAACGTGGGATCCGAACCACGGTGGAGGCCTGGCATTCCCCACATTCACAAGATGTCTTGTCAGAGGTGAAGGAAGGGTTTGGTAATCAGATAAATCTGTGCCGGGACCGAGGATTGAACCCCGGNAACCCCGGCCGCCAGCACAGAAGTCTGACAACTTACCCCTAGACCACCAGGTCACCCATAAGCATGTTAGCTCGTCAGAAGTTTGTGATGAAGTTTTGGCAACAATATATCAATCTATTTAATATATCGGACTACGCTCTAAATCTATTGAATAAAAGTAAGTATAAGATTTTTTTTCGATTTCAGGGTGTCTACCTGACTATAGTTTTGAAATTCCAGTAATTTTTTTCTAAGAAATCCAGTATATATGAAAGGTAATCAAAGAAAAAAAAATTCCTATTTCAATATCATAAAATGATAGAAAGTGAGGGTAGGTCTGTCATATTTAAACATTATTACATCAAGAATCAAGTGCATTGATTCATATATTCTAGTATATACTAAGTATGGGACCCTAGAACTTACAAGGAATATTTAAGTAAGACTCAAATCATAATTATTTTTTAGATAGGTACTAAGTTTGTGTTTTTAAAGGTATTAAAATAGTTACATAGTTTCTTGTGGTTAAAACCTAAAGGATAGGAAAAACCTACAACCAAACCCCAAATCATTAATTTACTTACCATTTAATGTAAACAAAATCAGAAGTGAAAGAAAAAATCCTAAACTTACGCTTACAATATTTTCTAAAAATCAAATTTTACTATCAAGAATTTGATGGCAAAATGAAGTTTCAGATTTGAAAAAAGGTGGATTCGACCCATCTTTAATATACATGTGCGCACACACACACACATATTTTTTGAATGACCGATATCACCGCCGACCTCTGTGATCTTAGAGTAAAGTGCTAGCCTCAGGACCCGATGTTTGTGGGTTCGAAACCAACAAAGGCCGAAGGCTTTTTCTTGACCGAAAAAAAATCATAGTTCAACAAACTTCGGAGGGGAAGTAAAGCAGTTAGCTCCATGTGGCATGTAAAATAACTCCGGAAGGTATGTGAAAATACTTCTCCTGGCAAAATTGGTAGGTCATTTCACCTCACTCATAGAACTTGTGGTAGAGGTACAAGTAATCAGCCTTGGTGGCACAATTTCAAAGAATGATTATAGCCAGGGAATTCTACCACAAAAACTAACTAATATCCCCACAACTCCTTGACAGTCAATACTTTCCACAAGTTATATTTTCAATAATGAATTTGTTTAGTAAATATATAGTAATAAAGATACAGAATCTTCAATGAAAAAACCCAACAAATATTATGTTGATAAAAATTACTTGGAAATAAAGATAGTTGCAGCTACCTAACATTATTAAAAAATAAGATGATAAAACCCCAAAACAATTTTTTTTTAGAATGTAGAAAAGGTTCAAATTCATTCAACCACAAAACTTTTTCAATTCTCGCATATCATGTTCTAACACTTCTGCATCTTCCTTTGCTTTATGCAAAACTGTTCTTTTCCCTTCTAATTTTTTTTTTAACTTGTCTACTTCAATCCACATAAATGTGATATTGGATACCATTACACATTTATACACTAATATTAATATAGGATTTAATAATATGTTGGATAATAAAAGGCTTATTATTATTATTAGCACCGCGTCTTACTACCCGTTCGGGTTATATGCACTTACGCTAATGTGTAATGGTAGGGTGATTGTGAGATGAAATGGAGGACCTACAGTTTAACGTGGAATCCGAACCACGGTGGAGGCCTGGCATTCCCCACATTCACAAGATGTCTTGTCAGAGGTGAAGGAAGGGTTGAGTAATCAGATAAATCTGTGCCGGGACCGGGGATCGGACCCCGGCCGCCAGCATAGAAGTCTGACACCTTACCCCTAGACCACCAGGTCACCCAAAAGGCTTATTGAAATGTTCATATCAGAATTTCATTGAATAGTTTGAATAAGTGAATCTTTTAGGCGCATAGTAAGTTAACATTATCAAGCCTCTCGAAACCAAATATAAATGTTATCAACGTACTATTAAAATTTCAAGAGCCCACCTTGGTGGTGCAGTTAGCTAGCTAACACGCTAGTCATGTTGAGCTTGACTGTCGAGGTTGTTGAGCTCGAGGTTCGAAACTCAAGTTGGGTAAATTGGGGGGGCATGGGCTGCTCATGAATGTTCACTCTCCTTCCATGCAAATGCAGGTTCACTTCCTCTAAATCCAACCTTCCCAATTCCTAATACACTAGCATAATTAGTACTTAAGCATATAACCCCAACAGGTAGTAAGACGTGGTGCTAAAGAAGAGTTTTTAAGAGGATCATCAACAAATCTTTATGTAGGGTTTTTATCATATTTTCTTTAAACTTAGACCTACTTTAGCTATGTTTTATTTATTTTATTCACTTCATAAGTTTTATTTACTAAGAAAACTGTTTCCTTCTTTGGGAGTGTGGGGAGCGAAACGTCGAGAAGTTTTGACAGACAAGACCTACTTTAAGAATTTGAAACGTGATTCGAATACTTTTTATCTTTATCTTCAATTCTGGGGTGTACATCTTCACATATATCATGGTCACTACTTTTACTCGAGCCTGCCCATCACTAGATAACAGTGCAATACTGTTAGTGTGGCGTCAATCTCTTACTGATTACTACGCACCTTACGTAGACGGTCTCTATATGGAGCTTTCCTTACTGAACCAACAGTATCAAAATCAACAATGACAAGCTGTATCTGTTCCAAACCGTTCCATGCAACTATTCCAATAGTATCGACTCATGTCTATTATAATCTCAAAACTATTTGAAGGCAACAACCTTATTTAAAATGGCAGAAAATGTAAATCTGTGCTCTAGCAGACAAAATGATAATACTAAAAAAAATTCCAGTCAAAAATCGCAAGAATAGGGATGGAACAAAATAACAGAATCAGTTTATTTGCAATAGTTGTGCTGCCTAAGTTGATGTAAAGCGAGGCAGCTGCAACCGATAGCAGTACTAGTATGTGAATTGAGTTCAAATTTATTTCATGTTTCAACCTGTCACTCCCACTCACCAATGATGCTGATTAATGTTGGGATGTATTGCGTCCAATGTGACTATTTTATATTTACTTAGCACCAAGTTTACTAGCCGTTCAGGTTATACGCTTTCAATGTAATTAGATATAGTGATTGTTTAGTTGATATTGTGATTAGTGTTTAGTTAGATATAGCGTTCAGTTTTAATTCCAATGAGTTAAGGGCCAGACAGACTCCATATCTGTAGGTCTGTACTCCGTGCTCCTCGTCCATAAGAAATTCTACTCGCGATTACAGTCTCAATATCCGTAATCATATGACCGTTTCAACCAATGAGATAGTAAGAGACTTCATCCCATCAAAAAGTTCGAAAGAAAATAGTCTACAGCACGAAGCGTGCATCAAGTAGTCAGCTGATCAAAGAAAAAGAAACCAAAAACAACTTTGTTGAGAAAACTTCCAGTATTTATATTAAAATATAGGTTAAGATCAATCACAAGAAATATATTTATAACTTTATTCTAACCATCAAAATTAAAATAATTTGTGTTTGCAACAGCCTGAAAATGCTAAACCAATGTAGGTCTACTAATACTTTTGATGGAAAATCACTAGTATTCATAATTTATCAATTACAAAAAATTAAATAACGCTAATAAATAGAGAATAAACCAAATAGGGGTGTTGCACCTACAAAAGCAAAGCCAATATTTCTGAGAACTTGGTATTTCTCAGAAAACTTGAATCCTAGAAGTCGCTCTTCCCGGGTGTTTAGATTTTTAGAAAAATGTTTCTGAAATAGGTCCGCATATAGCCATTTTTCATTTTGTATATGTTTCCATAGCGACAGATTCTATCACTGCTATTCTTTCTTTACTTCAAGGCGCATACACATTTACTCGGCTGTGATTGGTAGTCCGTATAAACGAGTCCATAGAAAGTTTAAAGTTGGGCAACTTCTTGGGAGTAAGGACTTACGGATAAGGACTCTGGCCAGAGCAATCTAATATTGTAACATCGATTTCTTACGGACCACGGAAACGGAGTCTGTGTCTGGGCCTTTATGTATAAAAACAGTGCTATGGTCATTTACACTATGTTGCATAATTCATTTATAATTTCATTTTAATGTTAAAATTTCTTTCAATGACTTTTATAAAAAAAGTTATGTGGTTAAATAAATATGTACACAAACTATTGTATTCTGAAGCATAAAAGTAATGATTAGCTCATTTTAAATGTAACTGATGTATTAAATTTGTTTCATTTCACTATTTTGGCAGGAAATCCTTCCTAATTACATCTGTTACAAAATGCATTCTGGTCCAACAGAGCACATTAGTTAAAACCAGCCGAAAACACAGTGCTAAGTTACCGCCAGCTTGCTACTAACTGTTGCATCACATCAGTTTAATTAAATTGGCTGCAAATGTCCCGCAGGCGCAACTGATTCATGAAAACATTACTCTATTCCATCACTACGCAAGAATAGTGCATGGCTGGTAGCCTTCCTTTGTTTCCGTGGTGACCAAGACCTCGAGAAAGGTGCATAGGCATCCTTCACGACTATTCGAATCATTGATAACGTGACTGCCCCTGCAGCTATCTAGGGCCTGAGTAAAGGCGACGGTGCATAAGTAGACTATTCGTATACAGCCATGAACTATTTAGACCTAGGGTTTAATCTTAGCTTTGCGCTTTCAATCATTTGACCACAAAAACTGTGGAGAGGGCAAACATTAACAGCTTAAGGCTTCTAAGATTAAAATAATATACCTGAGCCCAAATTAATTTCAAAAGAATTTGCTACATTTCACATTAGCTATCCATAACATGTGGTCACAAAACAAACCAAGATTACAAATTTAAAATCATAAAATAAAACTTAATTTTTTTAAGTGAAATTAATACATTCGATGATAATTAATAGCTTCACACAATCAATGTTTATCATCAAGTATTAGATATAAATTAAATAATAGTTTAAATTGAGATTCATACTTACATGTGCTAAAAAGTTCCTTGACAAGGAAACGGGAAGTAGATGATACGCTTAGAAATCATTAGCTTGATTTGCAAACGTCGAGAATATGCCGCGTTTACTTTTAGCTTGTTAGCCAAGTATAAAATATAAATAGCAAATTTAAAATTTATAGATAGATTTCTTTTCTCTACTAGTATTAAACTTAATTATATGAAACAAGCAAAATAACAATTTACACTTTAACACAATAAAATACTTTTATGCATTTCAAATAAATGGAAATGTATAGATGTTGTTAATTTTGTAATTTGTTACAGTATTAAATTACATTATCAACCATAAGCTAAATATAATAAATTAAGAGCTTATATTATTAAATTATTACAAAAATCTTCCCCATAAATCTTTTAAATTATTAATTGAAAGTTTTGGTAGGCGATCGTTCTATTTAATATCTAATCCTCTTTTTTTTAACTTACTACACTAGTGCTACTAGAACATATATTTGGATTTTACTACTAAATTATTTTTATTTTCGTTAATTTTTTTTATATATTTGTGTAGTTTTTGTTATTTGATCCATGGTGTAGTTTGTATTTTTATTTTAACTCAGTTTACATCTGTATAGGCAAATATAAATAAATTAATTAATTAAATTGTGACTCGTATTTAGGGAACGACCGGAACAAACAAAAAAATGTTAGGAATATTCATATTTTCACTAAAAGGCGTATCTTGCCCAGAGATACATTTAATATACTCCAGATTAAATAGCTGGACACATTAACCTGAGTAGTGCAATGTCGATGTTTTATTTTCCTTTGAAATGAGTACTTTCCCAGCTGATAAAGTTGTTGTTAAAGACAGGAACAGTGACCTATCCTTGCCTCTTTCTAAGAAACTCCTGCTGAGCAACCCAGAAGATGATGTTTCCCGGGGGGGTCTGTACATCAACCTGCGAGAGTTTGTATGTGGTTGGGGTGCAGCGTTCATCAACATAGCTGTCACGTTCCCAGTTAGCAAGCTTATATTCCGTCAGGTAAGACCTTATTTAGCTGTCACGTTCCCAGTTAGCAAGCTTATATTCCGTCAAGTAAGACCTTATTTAGCTGTCAGGTATCCACATACTGAAACGGGATAGTTTTTAAGCTTTTACATTATTTAAATACTTGAGCTGTGCTTTGGAAACTTTGATTCAAATTCATTATTTGTGTGGGGTAGAGGGCAAGGTAAATATAGGCCTAGTTTACTTACTAGATCTGTTATAAGTAAGTTTCTAAGTATATTTTGAAGTTTCACACCCAAAACTATACCACACAAATATTGTTTTAGCCTCACCTGTTAAAATATTTTGAATTGTTGATTAGATAGTAATTAAAATGTTTATCAAAATACACACAGGACAACTTTACATGGAAATAACTATTCTCTAAATGTATTAAACGATCCAATACAAGCCTATAATACTAAATATTTTGGTTCCATATATTACACTCTAATTAAAATATATGTTGTTTTAGCATTTAAATAGTAGGTATGTAATACTTTAAGACCATTTGAAGGATACAGGGAAAAAAGTGGTAAAGTTATATTACACGCATTTTCTAGGACAACAAATTTTACATTTAAAATCCCATAAGGACCCCAGCAAATACTTTTTTTTAAATAATTTAAATATGACATCAGTAGAGTGAATGACCCAATGAATGAATGATCACTTAAGACAAACTATGACATTGGAATAGGTGTTACTTATAAATAAATTCTTGATATAGATTTGTTGTTTTCAAGCATGGTTAATAACCCCACGCATAAAAGATCTAAAAAAATAATTGCCTTAAGCCAAAAAATATATAAAAATATAAAATGCAACCATAAAATTAATATATTGTTCTAATTGTTGAAGAGATTATTTTGAGTGAATGAACACTGTTTTTATTCATTCTTTTTAAGTGATTCCTAAACAAAAAAGAAAATCTATTTTTCTTTTACAATAAGTTGGGATACTTAAGCTAAAAATATACATTTTTCTATTGTCCAGGCATTCTTTTAATTTTAGGTTGGGGTAACACTGCGTCTTAATCCTCATAACTTGCGTAGAGAACAAATTCCTAGGCACCAAAAATGTTTAAATAGGCAGGTAATTAATTATCAAAAATAAGGGATTTAGGCTCCAGACTAGACACTTAAGTAAATAATAAAAACACACATTAGCTTATAAAAATTGATTTTAATACCATACTTACTATTTTATTAATACCTACAGATTGTTCTGAATGGTGTTTTTTTCAGCACCACGTCTCACTACTTTTTTAGTTTATACACATTTTATTTTGTACTAACTACGCTAATATGTTAGGGGTTAAAAATATGGAATTTAGAGGTAGTGTATCTGCATTTGCATTATGGAGAAGGAAAAACCATTTAGCAGAAAACACCTTAAGTGCACTAGACCGAGATTCAAACCCCGATCTGTCCTTCAACAGCAATCCATTATACTGTAATAGTTACACCCTATCCCATTCAACCACCATTTAAGCGGGCCATTCGCTGTTAGCCACTAGATACTTTTCTACACTCTAAGTAGTGAAATAGTTTATATTTTCAGATTGAATGTTTTTTATAATTTGAAAAGCGGAGTTCTACTTAACAATGTCAAGGAAAAAAAATTCAAATTTGTCATTTTCGAAGAAGTTGAACATTTCTCCTGCAACTTCATGCTGTTTCCTCCCAAGATGTCTGCCTCTCCTCCCATTGTCCTCCACCCAATTTACGCTCATTAGAAGCTGTTTAACAAGTGTTGATTTTCAAACCTATTTTCAGTGGCGGCTCGTGTATAGGCACTGCGGTAAGCTTAATGTCAGTACTTCAGTATCCATCCCCCAGTTTATGAAAAAGATACAAAAATCTTTGTATGGAACTGTGCACTTCACAATGCCAGTGACATGGTGTTTGACTGTTGTGCGTATGCGCACATAGAAGGGGTTGGGGAGGAAGGCGGACTGCCAGATAGAGAGATCACTGTTGCTCTCGCAGTGTCAGTTCTGGCGTGATGGTGGAAGGAAGTTTTTTTTTACTCAGCGTGTGTTGTGTTTAAAAACCGTGTACCATATTCTTGAATGTGATAAAGTGTAGAAGAGTGTAGAATTAGATTATTATTCTGCATCCAGCTATTCTATTTGATTCATTTTTTTTTTTTCGGTTATTTTATTTAACAGAAAGACTAAATTCACATGCAGTACTTTCAACGGAGAAAAATTTCCTCAATTGTCATCCAGAGAACAAGGAGGAAATTATTTAACGTTTTGCACAAATTTAAACAAGAAGAATCGATTTCATTTTTAAATGAATAGATCAAGCTTGAACTGTAACAATTTAAGTTAAAGTAAGTAAAAAATATTTTTTTTTTTGTTAAGATTGTATCACATTCCTGAATAGATTTTCTTTTTATACTTGTTTTTTCTTTTTACACAATTTTAAAACAAAGGCTAAACACTTTCTGCAGCAGCACCCCCACTCATTTGCTAAGAAATTGGACTTGTCTTTCACAAACTTACTTTGTGAATCTTAAGTTAAGAACTTACATGTTTTATGATTTCATCACACTCTCCATAAATTGATCTCTTGTCTTCTTCATAGACTTAAACGATTTTCTTTTTGTTTAGATATGTGTTCTTTCTTTGTTAGGACAAGTGTTTTTTTTTCTTTGTTAGCTTGCAACTTCCTTTAGGCTTCAGTTTTTTAGTTTTTTATTATTTTTATTTCAATTCCTTGGCTGCTAATTTTTTAGCATGAAGTTCCATCGATACATTTTGATATAATTGCATATATAAGTTTTTCTTTTGAACCCTCCTTAAAAAAAATTAAACCACAATAAGAGTTCCAAATGAATAACATCAAAAAAGGGCAGAAAAAAGTGCAATAGGAGTGAGTAGCTGGAGTTCTTGTTTTGAATGTAAGTATAAGAATATGAATAAGTTTGAACAATATATAGAGATATTAATAAATCATAATGATAGTCGAGTTGACAAACAAATAGTATTCTTTAAGATTTAGAATGATTGAGGTAAAAAAAAGATATCATTGAAGTTAAATGCAGACTTACACTCAAAAAAGCTGCATCAGAAATGAACAATAATAATTAAATCATTTCTTTCCGCACGGAGCAAACTAGTAAAGTTAAGTGACCCTCGTAAACAAATATCAATTACAAAATCTATCTTCATTATTTACAAAGGTGAGCTCTCAAACTTCCCTAATCTTTTTGAAATCCTCCATACACATTCCCATTATACACAAAACCCTAACTAAATTGCACAATCATAATAAGGCCAATAGATATTCTCAAGAATAAATTTTAATCAACAAGTGAAACCTGTTATGTTATATTTATAGACAACAAAACCAAAATTGTCTGCAAAATATCAATATTAGCCCTCATTATAAAGTTTCTTCCGTCTCACAATAAGATCAGAAATTATATCCTCAAACTAATCGATCTCCGCAAAAATAACCTAAGTACAGTAGCCCCATGGCTTCTTTGGTGTCACTTGGAGTCAGATACGTAGGGATGGTAAAATGGGGTAAGTTGTACATTTTCCTGACTCGACTCTCCTATGTAGCCAATTGCTACACGTTTTCTAAAAAAGTAAGTTTTTCTTTCTCTAAAAAAGTAACATAGGTATCATCAATATTTGGGGCATTAATTATGACCAACAATTAGGACCTTGGTGCTTATCTCAATTAAAGATAGGGTTTCAGACTCCTCTTCTCGTTTATAGTTTGAATCATAAGGATGATAACTGGATTTTTCTTTGCATGTCTGCCAAACGTTAAACAAGTTCTGGTTCATATATCAATTCTTACACCTTGTTTCAATGAATTGTTCAACATTTCTGTATGGTTAGGACCAATCAGATACTTTATCACATTTTGATCAATAGCATACTTCTCTGTACTTGGAGTGATCAAATAAGATTGTTTCCTTTACTCTACTCAATTCTTGCCACCTGTGAGAAAGACACTACTGCCTCCGCGTTGAATAGAAATAAACCACATGCCCTTAAACCACTTTTAATCACATCCATATTGACTGCCGCATTAAAAGCTTTTTGAAAAGGTTGAGCAAAATTTGCTTTTGTGATTACATTATATGACTGCTTGTGGGCCCTAACAAGTTTTCTCCAAGCTACTTTTATTGGACGAAACACAAACACCACACGGCTGCAATATGTGGGTGGCATTTGCTGGCATACAATAAAGAATGATGCCTTTCATGATGCAAATATCAGACAGCTCCATGCTAAGGTGTGATTTGAGTTCACCTAAAAATAAAATTACCAGAAATTTATTTTACATTTTATCCACCAAGGATACATAATATTTGCTATGTGTTCAAAGAATGTGCTTGAAACTATCCAACGTAAGTCTGGTTTCCCAAAACCCCATTCGTCAGGAACTGTTTTAATTATATGACCTGGCAACCTCTTGTAGGGATCAATGATAATTGGGGGATTACTTCTCCATTAGCACTGAAAGTACCATACATACCATGGTAATTTACTCCTTTTCCTGATCATCAACTTCATTTAAGTTCTTGAGACTTTTCGATCCCAAAACTATACCTGTCTTTGGACAGGTTTGCATTCCCAATTTCATCACAGCTTAGAATTCTCACATTATCTACTAAAATTGACTGACAAACTTCTTCTAAAAGAAATTCTTTCATTTCAGAAAACCAATCTCTTATTTTTTTTTATTCACAGAGGCACAAATTTGGACGTTTGGGGATGTTTGGATGCCTTTTCAAAAACAAATCCAGCCATTTCCTTGCTGGTCTATTGCATATAAAAGGGGTCTTTCTTCCACTGTTTTTAATGCCTACAGCACCGCATCCCTCACACTATTCAGGTGCATAGGAAAACCTAATTTAGCCCTTGTTCATGATCCATATTTTTATTCTTTTCTCTTCATCAAATGTCAATATTGTATTTGGACCCATATTCCTTCCTAGGAGAACATTTCTGATGTTCCATTTGAAGTGAGAATTCCTATTTTGACTTCAAGGGCAAATTGCATATCTTCTTCACTGTACTTTAATCGTTCATACCACTCACCAGCTCCCCCTTTCTTTGAACTGTGATGAGCATTTCTAGCCATTTAAAGAAAAATAATACATTTAAGCCCAAATCTGATATATCAACTATCAAATAGACTTCAAACATGATTAAAAAATNGCCGCCAGCATAGAAGTCTGACACCTTACCCCTAGACCACCAGGTCACATTCTTCACTGTACTTTAATCGTTCATACCACTCACCAGCTCCCCCTTTCTTTGAACTGTGATGAGCATTTCTAGCCATTTAAAGAAAAATAATACATTTAAGCCCAAATCTGATATATCAACTATCAAATAGACTTCAAACATGATTAAAAAATGAACTAAGTCCTATAACAATTTTAAAAAGTCTCAAAATATCACCTGTTCATTTAATAGCTGTTTGATATCTTTTGAATGAACACCAGCTAAACTTACTGTTCATTCATTGGTTTTCTTTCAGAAATGACAAGTTTTCCTCTAGGATTTCAATATAGGGTGGTTTTGCATTGATTTATAAACACTTTAGTGAACAAATTTAATTTCTGGTCAAACACCAGTAAATAAAATTCATTTACTGATTTTGGACATTAAGTAATGCCATTACATGAACATGTTGACAATGAATACAGAAAATGGTTATTTCACCAACCTATGTGCAAGTTTTTTAAACTACCTATATATATTTCCATTAAAATCCTATTCAATCATTGGTAAATGTTTGTTTATGAAATTATTACTAATCCAAAACTCAAGAAATAGCTCACCTTAGTGATAATTAGACCAAATTAACCATAACAGACATAGCACCTCTCTTAATCAACACTGTAAACAAAATGATTGATACCTACAAAAACTAACAATTAAAGAGCCATCCTTAGGAATGTAAGAATACTTGAGATGTATGAGAAGGAGTAAATAAACTAAAGAATGTGTATTTAAGAGGGAAACTTTCAAATATGTTCGTTCACTGGGATGGGTTCATATAATGAGTCACTCATCCTTCCTCTTTAAACCTTACTCTACAATTTATTAGAAAGATCTCATTATTCTCTACTAGATGGCAGCACAAACTCAATTTAAATTAAAACTGGACGTATGCCCATTTTATTCTGTACCCTTAATTTGGAATAAGGTTACATCATGTTTACAGATGTCAATTTTATAAATAATTCATCAGAAGACCTAAATCATGTCAATTTTATTTTATTTTTATTGGGATAAAATATCCACCATCAAGATTTGACAAGTTCTTAACTTGGGGTTGATTATGGTTCTGTTGGGTAAAGAGTTCTAAGATTCAAGAATTGAGCGCCATAGATGTCCAGGAATACTACTGTTGGAACACTGGCTGACTATAGGTCTCCAGAAAATTATATTTTGAATACTAAGGGTATTTAAGGGACCTCTTTTAAAATACTGGCTGACTGAGACTCTTCAGGGGAGTAAAACTTACTGGTGTAATACTGGGTGACTGAGGGTCTGCAAAGGAGGACTGTTATAATGTGCAGTCAAACTTTTAATTTCAAATGGAGTGATAGGCCTACTTGGCAAGACCCACATTAGTTCTTAATCCACTATAATTATTATTAAGCTACTCTCTACTCTCTCTTTTGTTCACCAGATGATTCACAATGTAGGAGTGAGCAATGCATTCGGCCAACTTTCCAATGAAGGGTTCTACTTCCTATACCGAGGGATCCTCCCACCACTCTGTCAAAAGACCATCACCCTGTCTCTTATGTTCGGGATCTACGAAGAGTGTCGACGACCCTTGATGGCAATGCAAGTCCCACCCCTCTTGGCCAAGTCGTCAGCGGCGATTATCGCAGGTTCAGTGGAGGTCATCATCATGCCACTCGAGCGTGTCCAGACGCTCCTTCAGGACCAGCGATACAACAGGAGCTTCAAGAACACCCATCACGCTTTCCGAGTTATCGCCTCTAGCTACGGTATAGCAGAGTTCTATCGAGGGCTGGTCCCTATTCTTATCCGAAATGGCGGCGCCAACGTGTGTTTCTTTGTAGCCCGTGATGAGCTAATGGCTCTCTCACCAGCAAATTCATCTTGGTGGGGAAAGACCACACACCAATTTGTGTCTGGGGCAGTCATTGGGGCTGTCACTAGTACAATATTTTACCCTCTAAATGTTGTGAAGGTGCATATTCAAAGCAAGTTGGGTGGCGAGTACCAGAGCTTACTGAGTGCATTTGTGGAGATAGTTCGAGAACGGGGTGGGGCCAGTTTATATAGGGGTGTTCACCTCAACTATACACGTGCATTCTTTAGTTGGGGGATTATAAATGCTTCTTATGAATTCTTGAAGAAATTGTGGTAGAAGCACAGCAACACATGTGATAATTCATCTAGATATTCTTCAATAGATAATATATAAGTATAACTGTATACTCATGGTTTATTTTTACTGGATGCAGTGACCACAGTTAGAGATAACACTTTGTGGTTTTAGTTGTGTTACTACATAAACCTAGATATGGTGGGATCAATATGGGAATAACCATTTAGAATATAGAAAAAATGAATAGTTGCCAACATTGATGCCATAAGGGACAACTACAAAACACTTTATTTGGCATACAAATTCATGAAATTAGATCTAACAACATTTGAATTGTCAGAGGTTTCTTCCCTTTTGATCCAACTCTAACTAAACAAAGTCAGCTCATTCGCCTATAGCTGGCTGGTGGGGACCTGTATACTTCATTCACGGTAGGAGTTTACCTCTGAAAGGTCTTTTTTCTTACCAATATCCTACTATATAATAGATTTCTGGTAGGGAAAAAAGTCCTTTCATAGGTAAACTCCTACCGTGAACGAACTTTAGATCACACAACACTGTGGTATGCACACTCAAGTTATCAAAAATACATTTATCCCTGTTAAAAAATGATAAATCATCTAGAAAGATTTTCTTCTTATGTGACAGGCTTTGTTGTACGTCCTACTTCTGGTTCACCTGGATTGTTCATCTTATCTGGAACACTCTGGGCATGGCTTTGAATTTTATAATTTGCCTCATAGTATAGCTCTAATTGTCTCCTGACATGTATTTTTGGTCTGGTGAGTATATGATTAACACACTTATTTTCCTGGACCCTTTGTTTGTGAGAGGTGAGTTTCATTCTCACTTGTAATAAATCAATTCTATCGATAGCCCTGATATCTCTCTTCAGTTTCATTTGATTAGCCATTGATGAGGGGAGGGGAGTGGGGGAGATTTGAATCCCAGTCAAGTTTGTTGACAATGGTGTTTCTTAATTGGTTTTCCCACCCACTCTTCCTCCACACAAGTGTGGGTACACTAATCTATATTTTATCTTCCTCATCCATACCCTAATAGCATAATATGTATGCAACACAGACAGGTAGTAAGGTGCAGTGGAAAAAAAAGTTGCAACAATTATGTGCGATACCATTTATTTTTACATATTTACGTTTATTTTCATGTAACATTCATTAAACATTTCCAAACCTTCATCATGATTTAAAAACACTCTGGGAGTTGAACATTAAGTCGAGCAAAATTAAACTTTATAACTCATAAACAAACATGTTCCTATTTTTAGTCAAAATCTGATTAAATTATAGAATGATTTTGTTTCTATTAACCCATTTACACTCAGCACATTTTCACTAGACTGAGCCAAAAAACTCAGGCTAATTTTCACATATTTACCTCTAAGCATTTTAAATTTTCTCATAAAAAATATTTTTAGCTTATATACATGAAAAAATCGCACTTATACTATTATACTATAAACATTAAAGATTTATAAAAAAAATTACATAAATTATTAGAATACAGTTGTTTTGTAAAAAAAATTGAAATTTTGAAAATCTGAAAGGTTAAATTAAAATTTCTAATTCAGAGCTAAAGATTATTATTTTTTTCTTGTCTTCCTTATTCATCAGTCATCATGCAAGAAAGAGAATTTATTTCTGTAAAATTTGATACTAGTTTGGTGTTTGTAGCTTATTTTGATTCTGAACTACATAACATTTTGTAGAATCATGTAAAGGGGAGAGGAAGAGGGTGCTCAGGTGACAGAATCTCCCTGTAGTCTTCATCATCCATATCATTCTCATCACTGTCAGACATGTTATGAACAGCTCTGGATTCCTAAGATCTGGCAAATTATCATTGTCACTAGTGATGACAGAATCACTTTCATTCACAAAGTCACTGTCACTGTCAATAGTATCTAAATAGTCTAAAATGTCTGAGTCAGCTAGCCCAGAACTTGGACCAGCCATTGCCTAGCTAAAATATTTCAACTAAACAACACTTAAAAATAATAAACTTTGAAAAAAGCAACGAAAGTATAATAAATAAAATTTAAAAAGAAAACTGGTAAGAAAAATAATAGCAACAAATATATTTATATAAATAAGGAATAAGGAAAAAAACCTGAACTAGAAACGTATTCACACCACGATATAAACAATGAGCATAACACATTTCAACTGTTCAAAATAAATAGTTTTTCTAAGACCAATGGTGCTATCTTTTGGAAAAAGTATGAAATAAACCTAAACATTTAGAATAGTGTGTGTGGTGCCACCTAGTTATTAAAAATAAACTTACACAGCAAGATTTAGCTGGCGCCAAATTATCGGCCGCGAGAGTATTCTAGCAGTACCTTGGCATGCCGATATTTCGCCGCGCTGAGTGTTTAAGGGTTAATGACAGCCCAACTCTTCATAAAACCATCCATTCATGATAATTTTATTTAGGCCTATTACAAATTTTGTTTTATATTGCTATACAAGAACTGTCAACATCACCTACTGTAGCGGTGGGGAAGTTTTCTCTTCTTGCACTAAATCTTACTCAGGGCTCAGAATTTTGAGTGGGTAGCATAAAAGATAAAAGTCTGGGCAAAATTATTATACCTCTGAGAATCCAAAATTTAAATTTTCAAATCAAATCCAAATTTATTTTAGCTTACCATCTCAAAGTCAAAATATACTATCAAGATTTGAAAATATTTATAATTGAATTCAAATATAGTTGAATACCTATATTCAGATTCAAAATTTGAAAGTTTCACACAGATATGCAAATCCTTTATTTAGGTGGGATTTTGATACATTTGACTTGTTAAAAAAGGATTTCACAACCCATATAAAATATTAAATCAATATTAAGCAATAAGGATTATTTGAAAATAATAGTTCTGATAAAATAGTGCTGATGGAAACGACTATCATGGAAGGAGCATTTCACATTTTCTTTCCAGGAAAATGACAATGCATATCCTTATAGTTAACCCTTTCTTTCAATTTTCTTAGATAAATAGTCTTAAATCCCTAATAGCCAGTATAATGGCACCAAACACATCTATTATGTATCAAAAGTTAGTTATCAACTAAGATATGAGCATGTTTGAAAACTATTAACTTATTTTCATGGCTTTAATTAGATAAATAGGTACTTGTGTATAGTCCACAAAATAAATGTACTTCTAAATATCTATGTGGTAATATTAGGAAATTTTTATTTATTACATTTGTTATGGGAATAGGAATACATATTTCAATTTGTAAGCTTTACCTAAATGCAGATAATTGCAAGGCCTCAGCTTTTACTGTCAACAAAGATATTGAAGATTTTAATTGTTTGGCTCAAGGTCAAGGTTTTTTTTAGCATCATGTGAAATACTATTACAAAATAAATGTGTAGAATATTTCTTTTCTATATTGTTTTTGACTTGCTCGTATTTTAAAGTCCATACTTCTGATCAGGAAAACCTTGGATTAAAATCTTACAACTAATATAATTGGCACACAATTAACCCTGTGGTTATTTTAAAATCTTTTTTACTGGTTTCATCTATAAGTAATAGGAAGTAGACCAAAAACATTTTTCGTCACTGTCTTTGTTTTGTCAATTACCACTAGTATGTTTTTTGGTTTTTCTATGTGTGTGCAATATATATTCTTTCCTTAATAATTTAGAACAAGCATAGCTGTGTACATTTATCATTAAAAAAAGTTTAAAGTTGGCAAGCCTGTCAGTATTAGCAATGGGGGTGTTGGCGGTTAAGCGATGGTATATTAGTTATGAATGAACACACCTGTTGCTTTAACAACAATGGTCATGTTAAGTTCAATTATTTTATGAGTACTATGTTATTTAGTTTTTTAAGCTTAATTTAAATTAGATTGTTCTCTCTTGAATCATGAGAAATTTGTTTGATTTAAAACAGATTTTAATTTATTTTAAATATTATGAAAGATATTAAACAAAGGAAGAGTTAAAATATATACATATAGTAGATATAACAATATTGTATAGATTGTTTTGAATTCTCCTTAAGGTGGGATGGAAGGAAACGCAAGAAAAGGCCAGAGTTTTTGCAGTTTTTATGACAAAATATTTTGTTGGCTCAAATAAATAAAACATTGCTCCAATACAAACGTATATAGTTTAATTTTTTTCACATGGTGATATCAACAATTGTTGAATATCTCTCATGAACATAGCGATACTAGATCAAAAACTTTTTAAATGAAAAGAAAAAGTTTTCTTTAAATTCCAGGACAACCTTGACAGATATTCAAGAGATTTTGAGGTCACCACGTGAAGAAAATTAAATTATTTGTTTACACTTGAGCAACATTTTATTTATTTTGGCTAAAAAAAGTTTTTAAATAAAAACTGGCATTTCCTCACGTCCCCTTCCATCCCACCTTAATATTTTTGATTAAGAATTTATCCTAATATGTTGTATAACATTGCTGAGACATAAGACAACATGTTGTGTCTTGCTAAGGCGATACATGAAGCTACAACACTAACCCCAGTAGGGTTTAAGATTTTATTTATTTTGTAACTACTTTTGTTAAAAAGAACCTTTCCTCTATTTTGTTAAAGAAAATACAAGTATTTTCATATGTTTACTGAATATTTTACTGATTAAAAACAAACATATTACAATTATATGGTAACATAAAATACTATACAATTAGCTACCTATTCAATATTGGACTGGAACATGAAAGGTATTCAACCATAACCTACTGTTTCATGTACAGTCAAATTTGTGTATAATAGAGCACTATCACAGTAAGATACCTCATGTAGCATAACTGTTAGTGTAACACATGGTTGTCAATATTAAAGTCACATGCCTTATACAACAGTTTGTACATTTTATAGGTGAATAATTTTGTAATTAATTTATACAGTGATTCAGTTTTCTTATTGTATTTTTTTTAATCATCCTTCCATTGAGTTTTCTGGCCCAATAAATTGTTTCCATCACAAATGTATTAGTAAATGGAATTTCTTATGAGTTAATATTAGTAACCAACCCCATATAATAATGATACTCTTACTCAATGAAAATTCTGATATCACTATTGTCACGACCAATGAGCATTGTTTGAATGTTTGTTTTGATTTAGAACTCAAGTGGACACACACGCTACAATTGTTGGCTTAGCATGTATGAAGTGACATACTAGAAAAGTTACAGGAGTGTGTTGAAAATTCATAACAATAATTGAACTAGTTGACCCTAAAAGGGGCCATAAAGTGGTATAAAATACCTTTACTCTTTGGCAAGGGCATCAGTTGAGCCCAGGGTCCTGAGATCAAGTTTTCTAGAGGTCATGTGCAGCAACAGTCAACTTTATTGATCTAAATATTCACTAGTTAAGCCAGTTCTTCCCCGAGTGTGGGCGTTCACTTTCTTTATTTTTTTTATCTTTCGACTAACATCACGGTTTGTATTACCTTTTAATAACTATTATTAAACCAAAATTCGTAAACCTACATATTATTTCGAACCCATACAATTACCTTGCCTACAACCTTACCCTTCCTGCAAACTATCCTGACAAATTGCTCACAGGGGGGGGGGNAAGTCATGACAAATGGTGTCAGAAGTGGGATTTTAGGGTCATAGTAGGAAAATAAATAAGTCTTGCAACGACCTTGACGAACAACCGTACAACATTATTTGTTCATTTTCCAACAATATTGTGTGGTAAGTAATTCTTCTTCCAAGTAATCTTATTTGTCAGTATTACACATCCATAGAAATGACACTAGTAAACAACTAAGAAGGTATTATAATGACCTTGCAAAATCTTTATGGGGTTACAAACCTCCGCCCACTCCACCCCAATCCTCTTTCCAACCCCTAAACACTGGCCAATGAACTGTGGTTTCTACAAGCTAGGGACTATGATAAGCAAGTTATAGTAGATTGTGCTGTGGTTTTAACTCTAGCATTTCTTTCAAGTATATAATTTATTGTGCCATTCATTATTTACTATTAAGTGAATGTGAATTTTATAGCAATGTTCATTAAATAATCCCACAAGAGAGGATTGCGATCCCACAATTTTTAGATGCTTTAGCAGAAAAGGTAAAAACATTCTCTTGTTATATTATTTTACTTTCAGCAAAAGATAAATGTTCATGCATGGCCTAATAAGAGACCAATGGCATATGTAGCAATAGAGCATTAATGGTAGAAAGTACCCCCATTGTTTGATCAAAATATTGATCGAGGTCCATGCATCTGAATTAAAATGTTGCTTGTATTTTCGAAGACACCCATTAGTGATGGCCTAAGTACAGTTGGGAGACGAACGTTTTTAAAGGCAGACTGAGTGTGAAATACTCTGTGATAATCTGCATTGTTGTCAAATTTTAAATATAAATTTTTTATCAACTGACTTTATTAAAATATAAATATATTTAATTCATCTACATTTCAAATGGTATTAGCCAATTTCACAAATCTGAGACAATAGTCTTATTTTGTGAACAATTGGTAATCTCAGTGGTAGACCTTAATTTTTTTTCTTGGGATGGCACAAAATTGTAATAAAAAAATGATATAAATATCGATTTAACTTTTTGTAATGAATAATACTGTTTCGAACTCCCTTCATATATTCAAAAAGTCATGGATAGTCACACATTTTCAGAAGTAATTTCAATACAATACATTTTAAAACGTTCTTTCTTTAAAAAAAACCTCCCTTTGTGCTATTTGAAATGCAGGTGATACGCTGGCTCTTTTTTTACCCATTGGGAAGCTAGTCTTCGCAACATCAGGTTGCTAGGAGATATCCAATTAGTTGGCTTTAGTACTGGCGACAAGGGTTCCAAAAAGCATGGGAAGGTCATATATAAGCAGCTTGTGGGTATAGTAATTTAAAGAGAAAATCTCAGTCTGTAACAGCACTAGCTCTGGCTCTCCACGTCAGTTCGTTAAATAAATAACTGCATTATTTTAATGTCACTTTTATAATAGTGAAAGTGTAATTAACTAAATAAATTGCATACAAACATTAATTTTTACTGATTTCAACAGAAATATATATCAGATCGTCATAGTCATTTGATCTCAAGTACGCAGTAAGGCATGCGCGTGTCATCATAAAAACTGGAATCACTATAATTGGCGCCCAATCGCGACGCGAATCCCCGGGACTAGAAAGGGACTCCACCGACTGAAAAAAACACAGCACACCTAGGAAGAACATCAAACCGAGGTGAACAAGCAGACGTTCCAAACACGTCACACCGAATAGGTGGAACAAGCAGACGTTTCACCCATGGCACACCAAAGAACTACATCACATTGAGGTGGAACAACAGACAGACGTTAGACACGATGGCACACCAAGACAACCTCTTCAATCAAGTCAGATAAGCCTTATACCATTTTAAACTTATTTTTTTAGCAATTTGATTTATAGGCTCTACAATTTGGCCTTAGAACTAATACTGTAGACATATTATATCATTACTGTTTGTGATTACTTGTAAATTTTGGAAGGGAGGATGGTGTATTCGAATCCAAGTGGGGACAGTGACACGAACCCTAAAAAAAAGGAACACACTAAGAGAGAACCCATAAGAAGCTTAGATCAGTTTATGAGTTTGTTACTAGAAAGCGATCAGAATTTTTATCATAAATTAAGTAAGAAAATGGAAGCGACTAGTCAAGACTATATGGATAATTAAAAAAAAATGAGTCAGGTACTAAAATAGTAGCAAGTAATAATAATTTCAAAGAAACGATTCAGAAAAGTGAGGTGCGTAAAAGCTCAGAGCTCAAACATATCTTAACTAGAAAGAAAACCAAATAGAATATCTTAAATTAAAAATTAGAGATGATGACGTAACATACACAAAAATACCCTAAGGAGTTCAGTGATGATTGTAGTCAATCCATTGAAGGAACCCATAAACAAATTAAAAACCAAATTGTTAAGAGTAAAAATAGAAGAAAAATTATCCAATTTGAGATTGAACCAGAGACTATGATCCAACCAGAGACTACGATCCAACCAGAGACTACGATCCAATCCGAGATCGAACTAGAGAAAACGATCCAATCTGAGATCGAACCAGAGGTTAAACTAAAAAGAAAAAAAAGTTGTTTTAAGGACATCACACCAAAGGTCTTTGAACCAGGAGGTAATAAAAAAGCATTTAAATTTCAGATGATTTAAATATAGAACTAACAGTATTGGATTAAAATTTTAATCTTCGAAAGTAACAATTAATTACAACTTTAGTGACTGTAATCCTATGATGTAATATTCAATCCAACTATAGTAATGGTAGCTAATGTTTAAAATAAAAATTCTGAGTAAACAATCAAAAGAACAAATTCAGTAAACTAAAATTAATAATTATTTTCAAAAAAAGTAACAATATTTACCAAGACGCACAAAGGCAGGGTGAAATCCTCTATGTACTCCCTCTAAGTCTTAGACAAATATCTAATGTTTAAGAAAAAAGAGGGTAACCCAAGGACATTTGCTCAGAAAGACGACGAAGAAATAAAGTATAGGAATGTTTTGAGTAAGCGTCTAACCCGGTATAACAACTACAAAATTCTTAAGCCTAGAAATTTAAATTTTGAAAAAATGATATTCATCTTATTTGCGATTAAACATAATTAATTAAAGGAAATTCCATAGATCAAAAAAGGCAAAATAGGAGGAAGGTATGCTTATAGGAGGGGCCATGATCCCTCAGAATCATGTGGTAGAAGATTAGGTGGGGGGAGGTGTTGGTAAAGTATCTGCTAGCTGGAAGGTGCGTGAAACCCTGGAAGCACGCGAGGAAGGATTAAAGTGTTGGCTCTGTCGATATGAGCAAATTCTAAAAGTAGGCCAAAGTAGGCCATATTTATTGTTAATTGTAAATTCATATTTAGATAAAAAAAATATTAGTTTAAGTTGAGATAAAATTATGCCAGCACGGCAATTTCGAGTTTGATATGAATTTATATAATTTCAGTTTGAGAGAAATTCTGAAGGTTTGGCTAATTAGCTAGGTAAATAGGATCAGACCTAATTAGTAAACGATCTTGGAAATCAGAATCAATGGTGAATTTTACTAGTTACAGTCAAGATACGGATCTTAATATTTATGTGGGGGTTATTTTAAATTTAAATAATTGTATTTTATAAAGTTTAACAAGGTATTGGTTGAGACATTGACAGGATCACAGAGTGAGCTGATGAGCTGAAAACTAAAATTTAAGGTATCTAAAAAAGTTAATTTAGATATACACTTAAGGCATTATCACTACAGTTAAGGTAAGTGGAAACATGAGAGTTCAGGCGTGTCTCTTTAAGCATTTTAATATGGGAGTTACGAGTCTTAAGGGGTATTTTGTTCAAGCTTCGTTATAAGAAAGTGAGTTTCGAGTTTAAAGAGAGTTCGAGGCCATCTAGCAGTGTTGAGGTGTTTTAAGTAGTGATGGGCACTATCGAATGAAAACTATTGAATCATTCGATAGTTTAAAAATCATTCGAATGAAAAGTATTCATATTCATTCACCTTGCTGCTGAACGATAGTAAATCTTACTGTTTCGAATGTTTTCCTTGTTACAGAGATGCGAAATATTCGTTTCTATAAGGTCCACTATTGGGGAATCGTTTCCGCGTTACCTTGCTGATCGATAGTCAACCTTACGGTTCGGAATGTTTTCCTTGTTATGGAGATACGAAATATTCGTTTATATAAGGTCCACTATTAGGATTCTATTCTACGGGTTACCGTGCTGATCGATAGTCAACCTTACGGTTTCGAATGTTTTCCTTGTTATGGAGATACGAAATATTGGTTTCTGTAAGGTCCACTATTGGAAATCAATCCTCGATTTACATTGCTGATCAATTATTATTATTATACTCGATCTTATGGTTTCGTTCTCATCTGTTGTTTATCCACACAAAATGTGGGTTAAAGTAAGATAACAGTTTATCATTCACATTTTCCTGACCATAGTGTTTAGACTATTATTCAAACCTATTTGTATTTATCTATTATTAATTTAATTTATAATAATTTTATTTCTCATAAGCTATTCAATTAGGTCCGCGATAATTACGAATTATCCAACGCCTTAGCTCAGTCGGTAACGAGTCTGCCTACTAAGCTATGAATCCCGGGTTTGATTCCCGACATGGCTGATAAAATCTATTATTTGAGAAATGTTTGTTTCCCCTTTCACAGTGATAAATTAGCGGATAGGGGCTGGATGTTGTGCCTGTTATGGAATTAAGTTAATATAAAAGTCGTGTGCTGACATAATGAAACGGTTCAGAAAGAGCACGTAAAACCCCATAAATAAAAATAAAAAACGAATTCAGCCACCTTAATATATTAATGTTTCTACTTTCGTTTGCTATAAAATATAATAAATCTTTATAGACGTCAAATATGCTAAAAATGGAAGAATAATTAATAAAAATTATGCACAGCTTACGTAATTTCTTCCTGACGAGTGTAGGTCTTTTCTCTTATTCTGGTAAGAAATTTGTATTTTACAGTCTTTTATGTTGTAGGTTTTTCTTTGGCTCAAATGGCACCTTGTGTAGTGTTCATAGTTGAATTATGTTCGAATTTAAATCTATATATCTGTTAAGTTTCTCTTTAAGGTAGTATTACTGGGACAAGGCCACTAAAATATATATTAATAATAATAATCACTAATTTGAAATTAAATTGCGATAGGATTATCATATACTATTTTAGGCGAATGAGTATCCAAATAAATTATACAATATTGTGAAAATTCTTCCATTAGTTCTGTCACATATTGTTTTCTTACATGTTACTAAAACGTTGACCAAAAATGTATTTCAAAATAAAAAGAGCATTTAGAAATATTACCTAATTGAAGAACATAATCACCATAATAATATAACTATAACTAATATTATCAATTTCGACTAATCTATAAATGCATACAGCGATAGTGAATTGTTATTTAGGATATCACTTAAAATTGTAATATCAAAAAATTACTTTTTTAGTTCCATAATATTTTTATTTAAAACATATTATAGAATCCAAATTTTTAGGATTAAGTCTATTCCTTCGTTCTGTCAAAACTTGCCCTGCCTTTGAGAAAACACGTTCCGAAGGCACTGAAGTCGCAGGTACGCACATATATTTCATAGCCAAAATATAAAGTTCCGGAAACAATGATCTATGCTTAGACCAGAACTGCAATGGATCACTTACTCGGCTAAAATATGGCATTTCCATATACTGTCGCAACATTGTGATACTGCTGCTCACTGGAGTTGATGTTGTCTTCAATTGAGCCACTTTCGTGTCAAAATTATCCCACAACGAAATATTTGTGTTGTTTGTTCCCTCGCACTCTGGACCTCCTGTTGCCACAACTCTTTCCACCCCTTCACTTTCAATGTGAGCCTGGCACAAAGCAGCTAAATCATCACTTACCCAAGTATGCGCTTGGGCTGCATTGGTTTCAACTCCAAATGCAGCTTTTTTGAAACGAGGGTCTAACATTGTTGCCATAGCTGTTAACTTTCTTCTCTCCAGAACAGCTAATCTTCGCGAAACTCCCTCAATTAGACTGGTTTGGAGTTCTTTAGCCACACTAGTTTTTTGTGTCTGTTTTTGTAATGAAAACTGAACACCTCTAACCAGTGGAATTACCTTTGCTGCAGTTGGATATGTGTCTCCAGACAATTCTGCGGTCATTATTTCCAATAATTTTAAAAGTGGCACGCACTCCTCAACTACCTCCCATTCTGCCACGTCCAAAGAAGGGGGGGGGCTCGTGGTAAGGAAACGAGGGAAGCGGATACTGGCTCCTTCAAATCCATGATCCTCTCTAACATAATGAGTGTGGAGTTCCACCTTGTTACCACATCCTGTTTAGGTTTAAGTTGGCTAAGACCCATAGTTTTTTGGATGCTTCGAAGTTTGTCTAAAGCTAATGTACTGCTTTTGAAATGACCCACTAGTCCTCTACACTTCTGCAGAATTTCACTTAGCCTAATATTTCCTAACAAAGCATCACTTACAATTAAATTCAAAGTATGAGCTACGCAACGCAAATGAGGAATTCCCAATCTTTGAATTGCGTTTACCATGTTAGCTCCATTGTCCGTAACAATTGCCACAATCTTATCTCGTAACTTCCATTCATTCGTTACGGCCAGCAGAGTATTTGAAATGGCTTCTCCGGAGGGACTGTGCTCCACTTGTTTGGTGCAGAGCACAAGTGAGTACAATTTATTATTGCACACACAATGAGCAGTAACTGTGATAAACCCTTGTGTGTCTATCGACGTCCACATATATGTTGTCAAGGAAATAAACTTAGCTTCATTAATTAACTTCTGTACCTCAACAATAGCACTCTCTAAATAATCTTGGTGAATGTTTGTTGTTAGTGTCTTTCGGCTTGGCAATTTATACTCACTATCTAAGAGATTAACAAACTGTTTAAAACCCTCATTTTCCACTATTGAAAAAGATTGTAGATCGTTAGAAATCATTTTTACTAGACCTTCGCCCAAAATCTTGCGCTTCGCCTCTGGAAGCTATTTCCTACCGAAAACTCCCCGGAGTGTCAACTGTTTCTGACGCTTTGCCGGAACTTGAAGTGGATCTGGATGTAAAGAAGGGCCTGCTGATGGTATTTCATTGGTGGCGTCTGCTGATATAGAAGTCATCTCGGGATCATCTTCAAGTTCTTCCAGCAGTTTGGACGACTCCAAAAGAGTAGGGTGGATCCTTTTTAAATGGTCACGCATGTTTGCTGTGTTACCTGTACTTTTGTATTCTCACTTGCACACTTGACACAATGCTTTACCATTTGGTTTCTTCTCAAAATAATCCCAAACAATGGATCTTTTCTTTAAACGATTCATGGTTGTAAAATCAAATCAAAAGTAATTTTAAAATAGGTACGCAAATAATATTAAAAATTATGTTTTCATATTTAAATATATTATAACGGTTAACACTAAAAATATTAGTATATTTAAAACAGTTTAAGAAACCTAAAATAACTAGAAAAATGAGTTCAATAATAATAATATAGATCAATAAATACAAAAAAAAATGTTATAAGTTATACCAAAAAGATTGTTGTTATTGAAGCGACATTAAATAATAAGTTTAAAATCGGTAAATTATAATAGGGTCTAGTAGATTAATTAAATAAGTTGAACACAAACACGTTTTCAAGTCAAGAGCTCAACAATCACAAAACCAATCAGTCAAACCAGCCGCAACGAACTGCTTTATATTTTTTCAAATGTCTCATAGCACACTCGACCCTCTACTGCTGCTACAGCAGACATTATCTTTTAAAATAACTAATAATTTATCTGTGTTTATGTTTGGTAAATGCCTGTATTTCATGACACAGGCAAATGTGAAAGAAACTGCTCTTATTATTTTGATTAGTCAGCTTTGTTATGACTGAATGAGACCCACACAGCAGCAGCTGCGAATGAACAGACTATTAATTCGATTGAAAACGAAAGGGACGATAGTTTCCATTCAATGATTATTCGTTACTAACTAATACTAATTCGAATGAAAACTATCGAATAATTATTCGATAGTTTGGAAACGATAGTTTTCATCATTCGATAGTTCAAATCATTCGATAGTGCTCATCACTAGTTTTAAGGCAGGGTTGATTTTTAGTAGTACTGGTGGGTCAGGGAACCACGAAAAATATGATGGGTGTTGTCAAGCATAGTGCTAGTTGAGGCTATGAGTGATGTCGGTATCAAATAAGGCCAGGCCGATTTTCCACCAATGTATGAGCTCAGTGTTAAATGGTAAATCTGGATTGAATTTGACAGATATTGAGGAGGTTATGAGGGAGTTTAAAAGGGTATTCTGTGATTGCGTGATATGGCAACCAATACTAACTTATTTTCCAGCAAAGTGCGTAAAAGAGCTAATTAGGATGTTAGACCCTATTAGGCTAACTGATTTTTAGTTAAAAATGTATTTTGTTTAAATGCCTAAGGTGACCAGGCAACATTTAAGAAATTTTTGTTACTAGATAAAATATATTTTTTAACTAATGGGGAAAGTATCTAATGATTACCTAATTAGAATGGAAAAGAGATTTTTAAATATTTCATGATAATGTGATATATGATTTCAATCTGATTTTAAGCGTACTTTATGATGCCAAGATTGTTTTACATAAATTTTAATTATTTTAAATTCCATAAGGTTAGAGTAAAATAATAAATTTTCAATTGCTCACACAAGCAGGTTGACATTAAGAAAAGTAAGGATGAGAAAGAAAGGTTTAGGGTAGGTTGGCCCTGGAAACTAAGCAGCTGTTTTGTAGCAGTGAAGATAACAGTGAAAGGGTAGCGTGACCTTGGAATATGAGCCAGGAGAAGGTGGCTCATGTTCGTATAAACCATGAGAAGGATAAAAACTTAACATAAATTTACATGTCAATAGAATTAACAATATAAATGTGAATTGCTATTGTAATAATGTAATATGCCTTGCTCAATAGCAAGAAATTATTAGTAGTTGTTTTATGAACCAAAAAAATTAGGTCACAGCAATAAATAAAATTAATTAAATAAACCCGCCTCGGTGGTGTAGTTGGCTAACGCACTAGTCGTTTTGAGCTTGACTGCTAAGGACGGGGAGATTGAGGCTCGAATTTCGGTCGGGTGCAGTGGGGGTGGTTTTTCCTAAATGGTTTCCCACTCTCCCTCCACGCAAATGCGGGTTCAATTCCTCTAATTCAACCTTCCCAGTTCCCAATCCATTAGCGTAATTAGTACTTAAAGCGTATAACCCGAATGGGTAGTAATACGCGGTACTAAATAGTAACAATATAATTAATTAAATTAAATTGTGAGAAAATGTTACCCCATACTTCAACTTAATTATAGATAATAATTAAGAATATATAATATAATTTTATATTAAGGACAGTGTAATTAAGGGAATTTGTATTAAAATTTATGTTGTGCAGAAAATTTACCGGAGAGAATTCGGTAAAAAGTTATTGATTAAATAATTAATACACCCCATAAAAGGATTTGAGTTTTAATAAAAATAATTGACTTATTGATAATTAAATTAAACATTTTATAAAAGTAATTTTAATATATATTTTTTATTTGAGCATTTTAAAATGTAATTTGAACTTAAGATACATTGAGATAGGCCTACTTTAGAGATTAACTTATATTAATTTTCAAAAAATTTCAGCTTACACAATAAAATAATTATATTTGAATTTATTAAATTTAAACTTAAGCTAATCACCTTACCTAAGTTCAAATACAAAGTTAATTATTCAACCAATCAAATTATAATTTTCATAAATCATGTTATCTTATGTTATAAGAAGTCTAAGAACAGTGTGACAATAAGATAATTTTTCAGTGTAATAAAGAAAATAAGGAGAATAAAATGAAAAAATATATATAAATAATAAAGCGTAAAATTCTTAATGTTATGTTTATTCATCAACAAGACTGAACATTGAAAATAAAAGCAATTAATTATGAAAAAAATACAACTGTATATAATAACAATTGTATTGCTATACAAGGAATTTGGAATTAATGCTTACACACAGACACAATTTATATAAAACTACACTCTACAGATTCATTCACGTTTAGTTTTAAGAACAACAAAAATAAAGTATGACGTAGCTCTTGCACAGTATAGAATTTGTTTAAATTAAAATTCATTAAATTCTTTAGGATATAAACAAATGGGGGTATTGTAATGATACTGTTTTGGACCCCTATCATTGATTCAAAAAGCCATGGATGAAGTGTATTTTTCTTTAAAGAACTATATGTGAAGTTTCATTTTAATATTTCATCATGGAGAATCACGCGTTTTCAGAAGTATTTTAATTATAATAAATTTTAAAACTTTATTTCTTAAAAAAAACTCCCTTCATTCTATTTTAAAATCAGGTGCTATGTTGTTTCTCTTAACCTAATGGGAAGCTAGCCTTAGTAACATCAGGTTGGCATGAGTTTTCCCATTAGCTGGTCTTAACACTGGTGACAAGGGGTCCAAGGAGCAAGGGGTAGGTCATATATAAGCAGCTCGTGCGTATAGTAATTGACAGAAACATAGTACCTAATGAAAAATCAACCTTGTTTCCTTGATATTTGAAAATACATCAATCACTTTAATCTTAATCAGAAATTAAAGTAATACATTTATTAATGAAGAAAATTAATAGGCATCCATTTTGTAATGAGTTCCTATCAATTTTATAGAACGTTAAAGAGAAGGGGACGCTTAAATCAAGGTTCACCCGGGCTCAAAATTATGCTCGAGGCAGCCCTGATTACATCTGAAGTGGAAGTTCCCTCAACCATCGACTGTTTGTTGAGGCTTTGAAAGAATGTGATGACTGTGATTTCGAGGATCACACTAACTATGCCAATATGAGATGATTGAGCAGAGAAAAGGTTCTAGGACGATTTGCCTATTAATTCCTCAAATTAGAAATTTTCTTGTTGAGAAACGTCAAATAGAACACTTTTTCCTAAATTGAGAACCCTTCTTGGCAGTGTGCGTTACTTTTTCCATGCGATATCATGGCTCACTTAAATGAATTAAACGTGAAGCCGCAGGGAAAGGGTAAAGTAATTTGTGAACTGTCACAGCATATTCAAGTATTCAAGACAAAATTGAATCTCATTAAGGTGCAAATTCAAAGCACAGTGAATTGATGTTGCCGGGAAAAGCCCAAGCGTTGAAGAAAATTACCCCAGCGGACTATACCGAGAGCATTTTAACGTCTTGATTGAAGGGCACACATAGAAGAAAAGAAAAACAATCGTCTCAGCTCGGCACACCTACTGACAGCACTGGTGAGAAAGCGGAGTAACTCTACATCTATAACCCCCTTCTCTTCTTTGATATCCTGATGTAGTCCAAATCCGAGTCAGTTCTGTTGCTATATAGCAGATTCCCCGTGAATCGCATTGTTGTATTCAATTGTAATTATTCACCGGAGGAAGAACTACGACGTAAAACTTCAGCACCGAAAACTACTGGTGGCTACGATGTGTCAGGCGTTGGGCTCACCGCCACTTTGCAGAAGAAGCCTCTTCTGAGACTTTAAGTATGTATCTGTATCTTCTATGTAGAATTTACATTAGATTCTAAACTACGTTTTTATGTCCATCACGTATTAGAATGTCTTGCTTCATTTTCTTTGTCGATCAGACATATTGTATTGTAATGCTTGTAGAATTCTACAAGCATTGTGTATTTGCTTCCTTATTACCATTTCATCATGTATTTTAAGAATATTGTATTGTGTCAAAGTTGCTTTCTTTTTCCATCACAAAACAAGTTTTAATGTCAGAAGGTCTAGCATTATTTTCTTTGTCCATCAGACATGGTTTCTTTAGTTAGATTGTTTAACTTTATTTTCTTGGTCCATCAGACATGGTTTCTTTAGTCGGAATATCTGGCGTTATTTTCTATGTCTATCAGACATAATTTTTTGGGTCAGATAGCTCGATGGTTATTTCCCTATTACCTATAAGGCATAGTTTAAATATGAGGGCTTTATGCTCTACATATGGATAGGACCAGGTGATTGTGTATACTGAGTCCATCAATTTGATATCCTTTTCTAAGTCCTTAAGACATTGTTAAATTTTTATGACACCCTAAATGGTATGATCACGTTTAGGATATCTTTATGACTACACTTAGATCATCTAACACTTTCTTCTTGGACCTAGTTAGGTCAGTGACTTATACAGTCACGATTGAACCTTTTTTTGTGCAGCTATTTACGGTGCACACCCTGTGGGAGCACTACTACATTGAAGTAGTGGCCTGTGGAGATAGTGCTTTGTTCCAGCCCCTTCAGGCACCCTATGTATTTAAGTGTTCAAATATAGTTTTCACTAGCTATTGTGTGCCCTAGTATTAAGTAAGGGCCGTGACTATAGTCGCGGGGGGATGTCTCCTGTGAGACTGCTGTGAGCAATCTCTTTGGCAGGTTGTTTTGGATGCTCTGACTCGACCTGATTGTAGTCATTCAAAAAGAGACTGCCGAGTAGCCGACTGCTAGGTACCAGTTCTGTACAAGGAGAGAAGATATTTGGCAATGCCAGGCGATTCAACCCAGCTTGACTCACGGTTTTGTATAATTTCAAAGAGTTTTAGAACGCTTTTTGTCATTTATTACATATTTTGGCGGTGGTTTGTTTCGAAAATGTCGGCCATGAAGTTTGCCCCGTACACGCCACAGGGTAAATCTTTATTGTTAGAGCTTGTACATAAATATAAAAACATAATTGAGAATAAAAAAAAACTGACGCATCTTCGAATTCTCAGAAGAAAGCTTGGAAGAAAATAACAGAAGAATTTAACTCCAACTTCTAGTTTCCAGACGTGATAAAACCTAGATTTTTATTTTTTTATTTGATAATTAATTACATGTTCCAAAGAGTTAGAGCTTACTTATAAGACTATGGATTTACAGAAATTGAAATTTTACATTAGTTTAAATTTTATAAGATTAAGAAGACATTATGAATATTTTATCATGAAATAAAGTTAAACAATCAAAACCAAACATTTTTAACAAAATACACAAAACATAAAAGACAGCAGTACAATTACAATTGTACAGTTAAGATAATTTTGAAAAATGTGTGATAATATAGATAAGTATATTTTATACATAAATGTGAGATAAACACTAAAAATAGAAATAAGACCTATTTCAATCATAGAGGATAGGTGGTCATAAACTTTAAATAATTTTTGTATATTGGGTTTAAAGTTGTTCACTGGCAAAGAAAAAATGTATAATGTTTTTTTTTTAATTTTCCAGTTCAAGTAAGCCAGTGATATCTGTTGAAATTGCATTATATATTAGTCATTTTATTTAAAGTTGAATTTGTTCCATAGTTTACATAGTTAAAAGATTGAGATATATTTTAAGTGAGCCTCTAGTATGATGACTTGACTGAGGGAATTTTAGTTGGTGGGTACTTTTAAGTTGTTTTTTATTTTGTAAGCAAGAATGCCTGTTTGGTAGATAATCAGTTTATCGAGAGGCATTAAATCCAGATATGTATAAATTTCAGTAGTTCTATATTCTCTGACAGGTAATTGATATAGTGATCCAATAATTCTATTTTGGAGTGTAGTTAGTCTTTTAAGTTTCGATTTGATATCAAAACCCCAAATATTACTCATATATATGTATATAAGATATGACTGTACCAAAGAAAAATAAAGTTATTTAAACTGGATTAGTTAATGCATATGCCCATCGTCTTAATGCTCCTGCAATAGGAATTATATATAATTATATAAAGATATAATTATAGCTTTTTGGTTATATTATTTATGTGACTCTCCCATAAGAGGTAATTGACATTAGTTAGTCCCAGAAATGTAATAAGAGTCTACATATTCCAGCATCTCATTTTCCATGATTTTTTTTTTGTACCTAGGTTTTGAGAATAGGATAAGTTTAGTTTTTTTAAATTAATAGAGAGTGTATTGCTATGAATCCAGTCTAGCAAAGGAAGGACATTAGATTCTATATTATTTAGTAGAACATTTATGTTAATATTCTCATAATATAAGCAAGTGTTATCTGCAAAAAGCTGAATGTGTTCATTCAAGTTAATTTTGTGTTAATCATTTATATAAACTTAAGAAAAAAATGGATCAAAGGATTGAACCTTTAGGAACGCCACACATTATTTGTTTATAATCACTGAAGAATTTTGAGCCTTTCTCATTTTTTATCAGAACTCTTTGGTATCTATAACTTACGTAATTTTTGAACCAATTTAACGGCGACTTTTCTATTTGAATACACTTCAATTTATCAATAAATATCATGTGTTGTACTGTATCAAAAGCCTTAGTCAGGTCAATAAACAAACCCATTCCCAAGTTTCCTTTTTCAATAGTTTTTTGAATGATTATTATTAGGTATGTAGCTGCAGCTTGTGTATTAGAGTTTTTCAATAAACCATATTGTCCAGAAAAATAAAGTTGTTTTTATTTAAATATTCCAAGAGTTTATTTTTGACAGCTTTTTCTATTATTTTTGCTATATTAGAGCTTAGACTAATAGGCCTAAAGTTACTACAAAGATTTTTAGTGCCTTTTTATGTATAGGAACAACCAAGGATTCTTTCATTTTATCTGGCACTATTCCAGTTTCAAAAGATAAGTTAATTATATGTAACAATATAGGACTTAGACTTCCCTTTACTAATTTTATAAATAGAGTTTTGATATTATCATTTCCTGGTGAACAGTTGTTGAGGAGGGAGTTTATTATAGAGAGCAGTTCTGAACTGTCCATCTTTTTTAAATTCAATCAATCTTTCATTGTTTTCTATTTCTTATGTTTAGTACAGATCCAACGTTTTAAATATTTTTATCCATTTCTGGATCAACGTTTATAAAGAAGTCATTGAAAATATTTGCGATATCACTTGGGTCCTTGGTAATGATATTTTTGTTACCGGTATCTGTTTTTTTTAATAACCTGTTTGGATTTCTTGTTTTGTTTTACCAAGAGTGTTGTTAATAACTAACCACGTTTTTCTCATGATCCCTAATGCTCTTTCAAACTTATTGTTTGTGTCGTTTTTTGTAATGCTCTCCGTAAATTTGTGGCCCTGTTTCATAAAATTAAGAAGTTTGTATATAAATTAAGTTATCTCTTTTTATATATATATATATATATATATATATATATATATATATAAAGTATTTATCCCTAGTTGAGATTAGAATGAATAGCTCATAGGTAAACCAAGGAGTAGATAGTTTGTTTGTTTTCTAGGAGATTTTTCCAAAATTTGTTCGGTAGAAGTATTTATTGCTCTAGTTAAAGTTTCCGCTAATTGATTAAATAACAAGTTTATATCTGTACTTTTAGTATCTAAGAGTGTTATATTCTGTTCAAAATATTGTTTAAATTTATCCCAATTTGTTTTAATTCGGTTATTAATATTGCCATTGTCTCTCTGTGTATTATTGTATATAAGATTGAGAGTAACACAAAACAATAAAAACATTTTGTGATCAGATATATGATATTCCATGCTATACATTTTATGTGTATTATTAATCGAGTTTGTTATAAAGTGGTCAATAATTTATTCAGATATATTAAATATTCTAGTTGGGTAGCGGGTGTTCATATCTATTTGTAGCTAATAGGTCTAGGTATTCATGAGTAGTCTGATTTAAGTCTTTAACGTTAATATCCATGTCACCAATGTTAAAGTTTTTTTAATGTATCAATTTTATTTTCCAGGAAGCTTAAAAATGATTGTATATTATAATTAGGTGGTCTATAAATTATTAATATGTGTTGAACTGAGATGAAAGTAACATTATTAATGGTTAGCAATATTTAAGACAAGTCCTCAGTTATGTAGGTGATTGTCCAATGAAGAGTGTGCCATCTTCTCTGTTGTAGCGTATCTGCATCCCCACAAAGAATTCTACTGATGATGTCATGATCTCAAAACCTTTCTGCAACTCATTGATTACAACGTTGCATTATGTTTTATTCTGCCTCATCACAAGACCATCGTCGACCAAAAGGATTAGAAAGACACGATTCCCCTTAATATCGGCTTTGTAGATACACTTATCCCCATTAAATTGCCTGAAACAAAATTTCTTTATGAATTGGTCGAACTTTATGTTCCAACATCGTGACGATTGCTTCAGGCCGTAAATAGACTTATTGAGTTTACAAACATCATTTGAATCCACCTGTATCCCTTCTGGAGGACTCATGTATATCTCCTCTTCAAGATCTCCATTAAGGAATGCGGTTTTGACATCAAATTGGGTTAGTTCATAGTCAAGTCTAAATTCAATAGAGAGGAGCACTCTAATCGAATCATAGTGAGTTGTGGGGGGAAATGTTTCATTGTAGTCTATTCCCAACTTTTGTGTGTACCCTTTAGCACACAAACGTGCTTTGTATCTCGTGATCTCACTCGAAGAATTTCTTTTAATTTTAAAGACCCATTTTGAGCCTATGGGTTTTTTCCCTTCAGGTATTGATACCATTGTTCATGGGTCATTTTTCTCTAAGGCGTCAACTTCCTCTTTCATAGCAGTTGCCCACTTGAGTTTGTCCGGGCATGTAACAGCTTCAGAATAGTTACTAGGAGTATCTTCCTCAACGCAGAGAATATTCTCAGAGAATCTTGCTGGTGGCTTTAAAACACTACGAGATCTAAGGTTATGAGTAGGCCTAGACATTTTGTGTGATTCGTCCTTTTGAAGAATTTCTTCCGGTTGCTCACCCGACTTTGGCTCTGGGGATGTCTTCTTAGTCTCGTAGTCTTCTTGTCTCTCGACTTCAGCTTCTTCATCACTGTCAATTTTCGTAGGCTGGTAGTGGATAGGTTTTTCAAAACTTTTTTGTGCTTCATTGAAGAGAACCTTTCTTGATTTACTAATTTTCTTTGTGTAAGGTTCATACAGCCTGTAGTTGGTAGAATTTCCATCATATCCAACAAGTATCATCTTCTTTGATTTCCTGTTCAACTTCTTTCTTCCATCTTGCACCAGCATATAGGCTTCACATCCAAACGTCCTTACATGGGACAGCTGAGGCTTTTTTTCCGGTCCACAGTTACAGGGGTGTGGAGTTATGAAATTGCTTTGTAGGCGTACGGTTGAATATGTATACAGCACAATTTACAGCTTCCACCCAAAGCTCTTGGGAGAGCTCTCTGCTGCAAAGCATCGCCCGGGCACTCTCTACAATTGTAAGCATATCTCTCTTTGAGCGAGAGTTAAAATATTTTCAATCATATGTAATTCTATATCTTTTTGTTTGCTTCTTAGTAAACATATTTGTAAACTGTACATCTAGAACACTTGAAAACTTAACACAAATTTGTAATCACGGATAGGTGGAAATCTATGGTAACTGACAACAACAATCTTCCAATTTTGAAATCGGGCTTTCGACATTATTGGCCATATTTGTATCAACGTAGATGTTTGAATCGACGTTCTCTACGATGAGATTCATCAAGTCCAAATACAGATTTCAAATTGTTGACCTCAAACTGGGGCTAGAGTTAAAATGTGCATTGAGTTCAAATATTATGCCAATGTTTCTGCAACTTTCCAGACAAAGGGACAGCCAAATTTAACATTAAATTGTTTTATATTTTTTATTTTAACAGTTTTAATCATTTGTGTTCAAATCAATTGTAATTGAATATTCAAAGTTTACATATTTTGACTAGAGCTCTTGTTCAAACAGTGTGTTGTTTTAAATATTCGTTTGAGTACTCTAATTTGTCGGTTTTTACGTGATGTGGCAGATTTTATTTCACATTCACCACACTTGTGGCTATATTGAAAAATATGTTACCCGCCCTTGTAATAGAGGAATTCCGGTTAAACCCATCCCCCTTCTCATCATAGCTCAAAGTTAGGAGATTTTGCAACATTTTCACAAGAGAGGACTAAAGATAATGCTTTCCTTCACAAGTTCCTTAATGTAATATTTAGTTTAGTTCATACCATAATTAAATTAGCTATCTATCTATATTCTAGGAATGCTGATGTTACAACTGTCACTTCTCTATGTATACTTTTTTGTTTTGATATCATGATCTAATTTCCTGAAATCGTGGTCTTTAAAAGTAAAATATTTTAGCCAAAGAAAACCAATGAGAACGGGATACGTGTATTTAAATTTGTCAAAATGGTTAATATTTTAGTGTACGTGTCAATGTTCTTGAAATTAGTATTTTTTACGCTCATATTGTGTTTAATTGTTTTGGTTGAAGGTAAAAAATTGCAATTATTTTTATTATTTTAAGTGATTACCAAGTCTGTGGCTGGATTTGTTATTGTTAGCAAGATCTAACCTAGGGTTGCCAGATTTTTTGGTAGGGCAAACCGGGACAAAAAAAAATATTCAGATATCACAATTTTATTTCACTTTTTACGACAATTTAAATAAATGCATATTACATCAAATAAAACGACATTCATAACTTGATTTTTGGGTGACCTGATGGTCTAGGGGTAAGGTGTCAAGACTTCTATGCTGGCGGCCGGGATTCAATCCTCGGTCCCGGCACAGATTTATCTGATTACCAAACCCCTCCTTCACCTCTGACAAGACATCTTGTGAATGTGGGGAATGCCAGGCCTCCACCGTGGTTCGGATTCCACGTTAAACTGTAGGTCCTTCATTTCATCTCACAATCACTCTACCATTACACATTAGCGTAAGTGCGTATAACCCGAATGGGTAGTAAGACGTGGTGCTAATAATAATAATAATAATAATAATAATAACTTGATTTTTTTTAAAAGACAAGCAAAGGTTAACAAATTAATGAATTTTTATTGATTATGAGTATTCGCTACATTACATCAAAATAGCCCCAGGAGATAGGCTAGGCTGTCAGGGATTTAAAATAAATAATGTTTAAAAAAAATTCCAGACAAAGCAAGTATTTGTGGCTTAGAATAGGTTCACTGAGGGTGCTTAGGCCTAAAAGACATTTGTGGTAAGATCCCTACTATAAATTGACTCTCTTAATTGGACAACACCCATGTTATATTCTATTTGAGTTTAATCAGGAAATCATAATACCTTGTAACCAGTAAGTTTTCCTTGCCAATGTCTACAATTGTCTCAGGTCGCGCCAACCAATATGTGACATGCGGTTCAGTGTTGAAGCTCATGAATGTGGGTTACAAGATACGCCTGCACTCTCATGATGTCAAGTATGGGACGGGGAGTGGGCAGCAGTCTGTGACGGGCACCGAGCTTCAGGAAGATGTCAACTCGCATTGGTTGATCAAGTCCGAGACGGGGAAACATTGCAATAGAGGGTAACTTGGGGGCTCTACATTTTACATGTTTCTGTATTTTGATATGTTGTCGGATTATCCCTTAGGCAGTTTTACTTTAAAGGTAAGGAAATATTTTAAAATGAAAAAAAAAGACCTTTGAAATCATTTGCACCCAGCATGTCAGAAATAAACAAGTTGATAATTTTTGTCAAATCTCTAGTAGGCGCAGGGCTAGCTCCAAAAATCTCGTTACACAAGGTTGTCATCCAACTTTAAAACCAGAAGATCCAGTAAAACACAAGGAATACTTATGGCTGTAAAAAAACAGGGAATATCACAACAATTTAAAATATCAGGTCTATTGAAATATTTGTAAATTTGAAACACTTGGGCCTAAATAAAATCTTTAAATTGATGGCATTTGCATTGAAGAAAAAGCGAACAGAACTTATCACGCTAATTCAATCACATGTCCTAGTCCCATACCCCATCCTCTGAAAAATTGGGTGGCATAAAGATTTAATATATTTTCCCATCCAAGTCAAATCATTCTCTTCTAATAAGCAATGGATGACTTAACAATATTATCAATACTTCTAGAATAATACCCATTTAAAAATCAACAGCTTTGTTTCTGGTCTAAATGACATGCCATATCCCAGTGGTTCTCAAACAGGGGTACACGGGTACCTTTCAGGGGGTACACAAGCAGCTCCCAAGGTAAGGTTGGCAAAATGACACGGGACTTATGGAAAACCCTAATTGTTGTCTTTTATCGTTATCTGATTATTTCCACCCATCTTTTTCCCCTATTTGCTCTCGGCTGGAGATCGATTTTTGAGAATTTTCAACTCTCAACTTGACACTGTCTACGTTAGCAGCTATCTTGCTTATATTTAGGGTAATTTGAGCATCTTTCCTGAACAGTCACGACTTGGTGATATACTCTTTCTTTCTCAATGATATTACTCAAACTCGCAACACAGGTTTGTAGAGATTTATTGTGGTGATGTTTGTATATTAATTAGTTCCAATCTATTGGTGCTCATGTATTATGTATTGGCCTATTCATGACACTGTTACTCAAACATACAATGCATGCTAAGGTGGCTTTCCAAACATATTTATCTTGCTCGTTTGTATGAAATGAGACAAGAAGTTAAGAGTTTGCCTCTCTGATAGCAAGTGTGAGTTTAGTGACAGGTTTACAAATAAGCAGTGGCTGTGCAGGCTATTTTTAATGGCTGACGTATTTCAGTGACTGAATGAGCTGAATAAAGATCTGCAGGGTAAACACACAACACCCTTCATGGTTCATGACAAAAGAAACTTCAATTGGCAACAAAAGAAGGGACAACTGTAATTCTTTTTGTCTTTAGAAAAGTTAGTAGAAGAAAATGAACTTGAGCTTCATGATTCTGTTGTCAACGACATAAGAGATTGTCTGGGTTTGATTGAATACTTTGGCAAATATTTTCCTGAGAATTTAGGTTCTGGATGTGAGCCCCTTTTTCTACAGTGGAAGACTCCAGTCTACCAAACTTCTTTTCTACAAAATAAATTATTGAACTGTCTTGTGATGAAACCCTGAAATCCAGTCTCAAGAAAACTTATTTGGCAGATCTTTGACAGACTTTTGGTTGTAAAGGCTGGATGAGTTTCCTCATGTCGCTGACCATGCCATCAAGTTTATTATGCATATCTCTGTTAGAGTGGTTTTTCATCCATGGTGTACCTAACAAATAAGTACCCCAACAGGCCAAATTTGGAGCCGGACGTCTGTTTGAAAGTTTCAACTGGACAACCAGACATCAAAAAGTTATGCCAAGCCATGTAGTCCCACCCCTCTCACTGAAAAACTTTGTGATTAATAATATATCAGCTCCAGAATTACAATTAAAATTTCGATTTGAAAATATTTTGTTTGGGTTTACCTTTTTTCTTTATTTTTGAACAAATTTGTGAAGAAAATGTATAAAACTTTTCTACAGGCTTTTACAGTAAAATTATGTTTTTTAAACTTATCATTACGATTCTTAGTAGAGAGATAATGTTAAGGCTATAACAGTAGGATTCTCTCTAAATAGCTTTGTCACATTTGAAATATTTTAATTACAGATATTTTTTCACGTTAGATTAAATATATCAATAATATACCATGTTGTCATACATTTTTTAAAACTGTAATTTGGATTTTTTTTATCTTGGGGGTACATTAAACTCTTAGTCATGACCAGAAGGTACAATCTAAACAATGTTTGAGAACCGCTGCCATATCCCATTGGCATTTGTTGGACAATGATTGTGAATGGGAATCAAGTTTTTAGTGACCCTCAAAATATGAGAGGTGCATTTCAATTTCAATTGGGTTAGGGACTACTGACCTGAAAAATCTCAGCTTCTTAGGTCTACTGGGTTTTGAAAGTATTACTGCTTTGTTTTTCTGGAAACTCCTTCCTGGGAATTTTCTTTCCGTCACCAAATATTCCTGCACCCCTTGTGTTACAGGCTACCTGTGTGCAGAATTTTAGCTTCTTAAATCTGCTAGCCTTCGAGATTTTTTCGACATTGGTTTTTGGAAAACCCTCGGTTTTGGGGGCCCCAATTAGAATTTTCTGTCACCAAGTATTCCTGCACTATTATGGGCTAGGTGCTACTTGCCTGCAAAATTTTAGCTTCCTAGCTCTTTTGGACTTTGAAAATTTATTGGCTTTTGTTTTATAACTCCTCCTCTTCCCTCCCCATATTTCTTTTAGGTTAGGGGCCGCCTGCTCGAAAATTGTCAGCTTCCTAGGTCAACTACAAGCCTTCAAGTGTATTTTGATTATTTTCTGGGAACTCCTTCCCCATTTTGCATGCTTGCAAAATTTCATCTACATAAGTCTTCAGGGTTTCAAAATTTTTTTGGATGGACAGAGGAATTGGTAATTTGTAGGAGATTATGAAAAATTAAATTGCATTCCTCTACACATACTTGATTCCATTTTTTTTTAATGGGAATTCCTTTTGAAAAACCCGAAATACACAGGAAATTTTGTAGTCAAGAAATGTTGTTAGCTTTGCATAGAGCATCCATGCTATAATGGAACTTTTAAATGTAGTCCTACTCATATTAGTACACATTCAGGCGAGTCATGCCTTACAACAGTGGTTTCCAACCTTTTGCAGGTTTTGACCCCTAGATCAAATTGACAATTCTTATTATTGACTGTATTTCATATTGTGAAAAACAAATAAAGAATATACAAAAATTATATATGACTTCATATACAACTGGTTAAGCCCATTTTAGAAAAAACGCTGTCCTAGGCTATTGCAACCCCTTGATACACTACAAGTGTAAAAGCTAAGATTAATTTATTTTTCACTGCTTCTTACTACCCGAGGACAAAGGGTGTTAAGGCTGATTTTTCTAAATTTCTCATTTTCCATCCTTGTCAATGGGTTTACATTTTCACTTCTCTTCCCTCCTCATTCCTACCCCATTAGTGTATTTAAATGTGATCTGGAGTTTAGTAATGCATGGAGTAAAAATAAAAATAAAATGAGCATGTGTAAAATGAGCTCCAGTCTACACAAAGTTTTGGTTGTCTCTACAGGCAGGCTATTAAGTGTGGAGACGTGATCCGTCTGCAACATCTAGCCACTCTCAAGAACCTTCACTCTCATCACTTCTCCTCACCACTTTCGGGAAACCAGGAAGTCTCAGCTTACGGTGACGAGAAGGGTGAGTCTCTTCAGTATTAGCTTCAACTGTGTAAACCTTAGGCAAACAGATGCAGGAGGTAAACTTTTAAACAACTTTGTTAGTGTCGGTTCTGGAGAAAGGGTTACAACTCGCTCGCATTGTTGAAAATCACTCCCAGAGCTCTTTTTTGGGCCCAATTCCTGGTTCATAAAGTCATAGGTATGGTTGTATTCATGTGCCCTTCATTTTAACTAAAACTCTGCTTGAAAGAGGAATTCAGTTTCATACTGTGTAGTAGTTTTGGGAGTTAAACTCTCAAAACCTTTTCTAAAATTATTACTAATATTATAGTTTGGAATTCATATTCAAGGCCTAAACAATTAGCTTATTGAAATTCTATCAAATTAATAACACATACAACCCCAATTATGTTTTAAAACCTTTAAAAAAATGATTCACTGATAAAACAATTTTTGGTCATTCATATCATGTTGCAGCCCTTTTGAAATTATACCATCTTTTCCTCCTAGTTGTGAGTGGGAAGTGAGCTGTGACCTGGGTCTCAGTTGTGACATGTCACAACTAAACTATTTCCTTCTGGTGATTATTAACTACTCTCCAGCTATTGGAATATTTGTCACAACTCGACAGTTTGCTGGTTACACTGTTTCTCAGGAAGATAGAGGATTGGAGGTTATGATTAGCAAAAGATTGTATATTAATATTTGAACAAAAATTGAGTTTATTTATAAAAAACAAAACAAAGGTGATGCTCAGCACTAAAACAAAAAATACAATATAAAAAATTTAGTAACACACATTATTTTCATAATTTTTTCAAAACTGTAATTTTTCTTATAAAATCAACAATATGATAGTTACCGGTAGTATAGCTTAGGTTGTATCTTCTTGATATGTATGCGTGTATGTATACAACTATTTCTTAATTTATGTAATCTATCCAATTTATAAAAACTTTTAGCATTATTTTGGCAAATTAAAATTGTAGACTTGATCTCTCCACTGCAGGCGAAGGAGACACGGGTGACCACTGGATGGTAGTATGCGACGGGCAGTTTTGGGAACGAGACGAGGGTGTTATGTTCAAACATCTGGACACTGATGCGTGAGTAATGTTCTATTGATCAGATGACTTGCCCTTTTCTAGTGGTGTGTGTGTAATATCACATTAGTTAATCAATCTATCAGAACCATCATCATCAACGATTTCCAGCCTGTGGTCAGGTCAGTTTAGTAAAATTCCTTCATCTTCCTTTATTCTTTCACCATTCTTCCTCATTTAATTGCTTCCTTTCTTCTCCTTTCACTTGAACACTTTTGGTTATCTGCTCCTCCCATCTCTTTTTTGGTCTCGCTTGCAGTATTTTTCCTACTTAGTTCATCTCCATCATTCTCTTTGGTGTTCTATCCTTTTCCATCCTCATTACATGCCCATACTATCTCATGAACTCCCTATATTATTTTATTATTATTTTTAGCACCGCGTCTTACTACCCGTTTGGGTTATACGCACTTACCCTAATGTGTAATGGTAGGGTGATTGTGAGATGAAATGAAGGACCTACAGTTTAACGTGGAATCTGAACCACGGTGGAGGCCTAGGCATTCCCCACATTCACAAGATGTCTTGTTAGAGAACTCCCTATACCCCCACTCTTTCTTAGAAAACTTCATTCTTAATCCTGTTTCTCTTTGTAACACCTAACATGCTCCTCACAAACTTCATTCCCATGGTGCCTCCACTTTCTTAGTTTATCTTATAAAGCACACCCTATACAGCACTTCTTCAAGGGCACTTCTTTTCTCCTTAGCAGGTCTCTTGCACACCTATATATTTGACTAACACACTTTAAATTATATGTGTACCTAGTTAAAGGTATCAAATAACGAACTATTGTTTTATTTGCACACAGGTACTTGTCTGCAACTGGCCGCACATATGGACGGCCAATTAATGGTCAGACTGAGATAGTGGGTGTGATGTCAATGTCATCCAACCATGTGCACTGGCAGGCTATGGAGGGCCTGTTCATTCACCCAACAGACTTCAACCCCAAGCAACAGCATAATATGCAGGACCACTCAGAGCTGTAGTGGCAGCTCTGCTCTGCTGCTGTGATTGTAAACAATTAATCAAGACACTGTCTAGTAGTCAGAACAATGTACAAATATTTAACTTTGTATTTGGATAGGAAAGAACTTCATTGAAATTTGGCCACAACAAACTCAGTAAATGTATGTCCACCGAAGTTTTTTGTAACAAGATTTCATCATAGTTATCACTATAATCATCATCATCATCAACCATTTCAACCCTGTTGCTGGGTCAGTTTAGTAAAATGTCTCCATCTTCCTTCCGCCATTATTTTCCTCTTGCTTGGCCACTTTCGGCTATCTGTTCCTTCCATATATTTCTTGGTCTTCCTTACAGTCTTTTTCCTAAATATTTAATCACCATCATTTTCTTTGGTACTCTCTCCTTTTCCATTCATATTACTTGACCATACCATACCATCCCAACCTTGATTCTTCTACTATCTCATGTACTCCCTGTACCCTCACTCTTCCCTAGATAACTTCATTCCTAATCTTGTTTCTCCTCGTGACAGCTAACATACTTCTCACAAACTTTATTCCATTGGCCTCCATCCCCTTGATCTGCTTCTTTCTTCATATACAGGGAGTTCTCCCATAATGCATGTTCTTATCACACAATTACCTATAACAGGCCACTGAGGTTCCTCACGCTAGTGCTATAATTGTGCCTGTTTTAGTCTTTCTCAAACCATTTCCAGCTCAATTGCAAGAAGTTCTTTAAAGTTTATTCCACCATGTGATTGTAATCAGAGTATTATTTGGATATTTTAATGCTTATTATTCAGAAATAAAATACATTATTTAATTTATAAACAATGTTATGTATATAATAGATTTCAAAAATGAACTATAAAATATGAATGGAAAGTGATTTTTCATAGGCCTAGTCATCTAGCTCCCCCTAACCTATATGTTATATAACACTATGTTTTTCAGGAACTCAACAATCATGTTATAGAGGAACTTCCTGTGTCTCTATTTGAATCCTAAGATGTCCATATTTTATAATTTGTCATTATGTTAATCTCGTAAGATTGGAGACATGAAACTGGTGGGTATATATCAAACTAAGGGTTGCTACCCACTATTGGCATATACAAACGCTACATAACCCAGCTTCACTGGTGCATCTGCTAGAGATAGACTAAGGGTCAATTTGGCTGTGTATATGCAGTAGTGATTCACTCAGTAGATATGTAGTGTCACTGCTGCAAATGTTAGTAGTTAAGCTATTAAAGCATATATAGCATTGCTCTACTTGGTGCAAGGTACCTTGAGGGTGTAAACTTGAAATCCTAGCATGACCTCAAGCAGAGTTGCTATTAAAATAGCTGTTAAAAGGACAAATTTAATCTTAAAATATAAATAAGAAAATACTGGGGAGGGGTGGTATCATGACCTTACTCCTAAGACAAATTCTTTTTTAGTTTTGTACCACCATTATGTAATTGTTAAAAATTATTAATCATTAGTGTAGCAAGGAGTCTACAACACTTATCTATTTTATACCTCACTGCAAGTAGTGATCACACTTAATTTCAGGCTTTTTAAAAATAATTGATCAGCATAATATCTTATTGAATCTGTCCTGGTTGAGAGTGTGTGAACAATGTATTATTTTTCTGAAAATTGAAAAATGACACCTGGACAGGGAATCGAACCCGGGACTATCCCCACTAAAATGCATTAACAATAGTTTCGGCTATTTGTTTCATTAATGTATTATTTTACTGAGATGTCCCTGAATTCCAAAGAAAACTATATTAAAATAAGTTGGTATTTAATTAGCTTACATGTCCCAGTGAATATATTATATTTGTAATAAAATTGTGTTAAAATTATTTATGTGATTCAATAAATGTGATTTATAATTATTTTGATGTTATAATTTGTCTGGTAAACTATATCTTTCCTAAAAGATTGAAAGAAAGTTGTTAAAAAAGGGTCTTTTAACTGTTTAATAGTCATGGTTAGACCGAGAGTTTCCAAACTGGCATCATTATCTCTACTAGTCCTAATGATCCAACACCACAAGATTAGGAAAGGATACTCCCCCCCTCTCCAAATCTGGATGAGTTTTAAATTAATGCTATTTGTCCTTGTGGTGTGCAAGTACGGGGATGGGGATCCATGTCCTCGGATCAAATTCCAATCAACAACCTGGCTGCACACAATAGAAAACCAGCAACCAATCCCCGATTTATATCAAATAAACATTTTAACAGCTGATTGGGCTTGTATTGATACTAAAATTGGGAAGATTAATAAGGCACCTTTATATGGAAGAGAGTGAACAAAGTATCTAGGGTAGTATTGTTTTTAGTTGGACTGAGTACCTAGTTTGTATTAATTGTTTGTAAAAATAAAACTACTGTGTAGTGAGTAAAGAATTAACCAAAATGAAATTTCTAGAAAGGGTGTAAGTACTCTACCCTCCTACCGCAAGAGACCAAGAAAATTTACGAACATTCAATACCATTAGAATCAATTTTGAGGTTTTTTTGGTAAGTTATGAGCTTAATAATAACTATTTATTTTTATCACTGAGTCTTAAGACATCTTGTTCAAGTCATACACTTGTGTACTAATTACACTAATTAGAAATGAGGATGGTTGGATTTAGAGAAAGTGCTGATAAAATGTTTAAAAGGCTGTCTTATGTGAAGTCTCGTTTGATAGCCAGCCCCCAAACGGACCAGGATATATACATGAAGGGCGAAGACTCTACACAAGCTCGGCAATTTGTTGACATTGATTTGCCTCTAACGTGCCACGCTGAAGATGATAAGCCAATCACACACTATGAGGACTGCGAAGACGAGGTATTCTTCAGCTTCGACAACACCGTTTAAGGGCATGTACCATCACCTGATGGATTAGGGGAAGATGGGGACATATCTTCCACCCCCGATGACACTGCACCTAACATAGATGTGCGTCAGGAAATTTATCACAAAACAAGGGGCCCTGGCCGGCCAAGAAAGGTCAGGTCAGGTTCGAGGGAAAGACTGAAGAAGCAGTACCCAGTCATTTCAAATCTGGCCGAAAACGCTGAGGAAGCTGAGCAGGCGTTTCTCTCGTAAATACCTATGAAGGAAGCGATGTTTAGTCCTGATGCGGACGAATGGCGCCAAGCCATTGACACCGAGATGAAATCCATCATGAGGAACGAGACTTGGATACTCGTTGATCGTCCTAGAGGTCACAAAGTTGTCGGGAGCCGAATTGTTCTAGGGAACAAGTTCCTGTCAGATGGAAAACTTGAAAGAAAAAAGGCACACTTGGTTGCCCAAGGTTTTAGTCAGCAACCCTGCGTTCATTACACAAAGACGTTCACTCCAATGGCTCGAATAAGTTCCGTTCGCCTCATGGCATCCATTGCAGCCCAATACGAAATGAAGATTAGGCAATTTGATGTGGAAACTGCATATTTTAATGGACACCTACAAGAAGAGGTTTATATGGAACCACCGAAGAACTTAGGAGAAATCCTTCAGGATATTGTTGATTCGGAGGGCCAGAGTCAGCTCGGGATGAAGGCAAAGGTCATGCTCGAAGAATTGAGTAGGGGGACAAGGTTTGCCTCCTGAAGAAGTCGCTTTATGGTTTACGACAAGCTGGAAGGAGCTGGTATCTTAAGCTGGACGAAACCTTGAGCAGCCTGGGTGCGACACCTTCAGTCTCAGACCCTTGTTTGTTCCACATCGGTTCAGGGGAAGACGTTATACTAATTGCGACATACGTTGATGACATCCTAATCGCCTCCCGTGACAGGAAGAGGATTGCTGAACTTGGAAGAAGAATGGCCAAACACTTCGAAGTCAAGGATTTAGGCTATGCAAAATCTTGCCTTGGCATAGAGTTTAACCAGACGGAAGGACAGGTGACAATGCACCAGCATGGCTACGTACGCGATCTGCTTTCGCGATTCGGCATGTCCGAGTGCAAACCTGTTGCCACCCCAGTGGATACAAGCCTGAAGCTGAGGAGAAATGAAGTGCAGTCGGAAGATGATCTAAGACTCCCGTACCGAGAGCTGGTCGGGGCTCTTACATACTTGGCATCGACTACAAGGCCTGATATATCATTTGCCGTAAGCCATTTGGGGCAGTTTAACAACTGCTATGGTACCGATCACTGGAAGGCCGCCAAGCGTGTATTACGCTATCTAAAGGGTTCCATCAATGTGGGGTTAACCTTTGGCTCAAATCCAGGACCAGTCAGAGGATTTGTAGATGCAGACTGGGGAAGTTGTCCGGAAGACAGGAGGTCTTACACCGGGTATATATTCATGCTACATGGTGGACCGGTATCCTGGGAATCAAAGAAACAGCGAACTGTCGCCCTGTCAACGACAGAGGCAGAATACATGGCTCTGTCAGAGAGCGTTAAGGAAGCCGTCTATTTGCAGCGACTCCTCGTCGAGATGGGTTTTGGCGACTTGGGCAAGATTGTTATCTTCTGTGACAACAGAAGCTCATTGAAATTGGCGGAGAATCCGATGTTCCATGCAAGGAGTAAACACATCGACATCCATCATCACTTTGTGAGGGATATACTAAAACGCAAGGAACTGCATGTGCTTCACATCCCAACGGACGATCAAATTGCAGACTTCTTAACTAAGGGACTGCCCAAGGTTAAACACTTGAAATGCATGTAATCAGCCAGACTGGGCGATTCGTAATAGTGACTTGCTTTTGACAACCAACTAGAAGGGAAGTGTTGGAATGTTGGTATTCTTTTATGACACGTTGCGGTTGTTTAGTGTAGCCATATTTGTGGTAGTGCATGCGCAGCGTGTGTCTTTACCAGATAATAGACAGTCAAGTCATGCCCGTTATAGTTTGGGAATGCACATTCGTGACCTTGTTACTTGTAACTTTATTGTGCTGACTAATGTTTGTTTTATTGTGTTATCTTGTTTGTTTCGGTTCACTTGACCCACGACAATCTTTCTCTAACATAATATTCATTAACAAATCGGACACCACTACAAGTTTTAAAAGACAATTTAAATTATTTATCTGATTGTTAACACAAACTCCAAGCGGCTGTAGTCGTCCGTCACTGTGTAAAAATATTGTGTTCCAGTAATTTCATTGTTCATTTACAGAGCTAGTTGTAGCATGTCCTCTTATATAAAGGACATCTACAATCATGACAAAGCTATGAATGAAATAAAGGAATTAAAAGAAGAAAATTAAAACAAAAACTAATCTATTCCTTTAGAAGGTAGAAGAAACTTAAAACTAATCTATTTCTCTAGAAAGTAAAAGAAAATGGCTTACAATGGACAGTATGCAGTCTGATATTATCACCATGCTTTCACGAGCCTTTCTGCAAGCATGGCAGCATGGCGGCTTGGCGGATGTCTTGGCCGTTGAACGCACGAGATGGAAAAGAACTTAAGTATCACCAGTCAACGCCTCAACCCTAAGGTACTGATTCCCTAGCAGCTCTTCTGGGAAATACTCTCTCCTCTACCCCACCCCCGCCCCCCTTTACCATCCATCGATTCCTCCGTTTAGTTTGTTCCCGAGTTAGACCAAGAATATAAAACATGGGAACCTGTGTGCCACATAACTGCACTTATTTGTAAAATTTCATCAAAGGAATAACTTCTGAACTAATCTCCAGCGCATGCACAAAGTTTCAGCCTTCTATCTTTATTAGAAGTGACTGAAAAAGTGGATGGCAGATTTGATGACATAGCCAGTGAAATAATACAAGATTATATAAAAAAAACCTACAGTTTGATTAACAATCAAGGTGTTATATGAATAAAATACATTTCTGTTCTTGTGAAAATGGAAAATGGTATCCTTTGTTGCTAGGCTCTCAAACAGTCATGAATTGTAACATTTCTGCTGCTAGGCAATATTGTTGCTCTACTGCTTTAATTTATCATTATCATATTTATGGAAACAAAAATCCAAAATCTTATAATGTTGTTATTCTTTTATTATTAATTTGACTTTATTTTTCCCTTACATATTAATACAAAATTGTGAAAACTACTTTTTAACACAAAACTTTATAAATAGCCCACATATTGATGTAAGAAAATCTAATTAGTTTAATAAATAATAAATATCTACTCAGTGCCAGATTTGAAATATTTCTTACCAATCAATGTTAGAATAGCTACCATATAGGTTTATTTAATGAAAGCACACACATCTTTTAAGTACATGAGATATTGGGGCTAAATACCTTTTACACATTTAGTTTTCCTTACATGTTTAATTCACACTAACTCTTAATTAGTTTTTTATTGGGCCATATACAGGCTTTTGTTTAAACATGAGTAGAATAAACTTGTTGACAACACACCAGTGAAAAACCAGACTGGTGACAAGGTATAGGTATGAATACCGACCAGTTGCTTTGTGAGCATTGCTTCACAATAGTTTACTTAAGATCGTGCATCATAGCAGGCCCAACTCAGCTCCTGGTTCGCGCAAAGTATGGGAGTTAAAGGGAAAAGAAAAGACTAAGATATACCAGAAATGTGTGCAGTGCATTTGTATTTGAACGATTACTCAAAATTTTCCATGGTGATGATGGGAGACAAAGCGACAAAGTTTCTTGATAATAACTACTATGTGTACCTATTAAGACAGAGTAAAGATTGTGCACAGTGTTTATCTGTGAAGCCATTCTAAAATGGTCAAAAATTGGCCTTTCCAATGCAGTTTTTATCCAAATATCATTTAATATTTCAACAATGTTCTTTATAAGGAACATCTATTCTCTTTATCTCTATTAATGTTTAATCGGAAATGATCCAAGTGCAATATTGTTTGTGTAAATTTATGATTTTGAGCTGACTGTATCACAGAATTGATGGGCATGTGATGCACACTCTTAAACATCTGTTTTATTTCCATTACTGACCAACTAAACTTTTTTTTATTTCTATGAAATGGGTTATGAAGAATACTAGAGATGTGTGCATAGGTTTTAATTTCACCTTATATGGTGGGGGAGATTAGGAAGGCCACTGCACTAAGCCAATGTGTTCAGTGTTGTGTCACCGTCATGTTAAGCCACAATTCCATGTCCTTGAGCATTGAATTGCAGATATATTTTTCCCTTAGTCCATGTCTTTGAGCATCACAGCTATGTTATGGCAATAGTTCATGCCCTAGTGTGCTGAGAATAGAGTCACAGCTATCTTATTCCACAAGTTCTTCTCCTAGCTTGGTGAACCTCGCAGCTATGCAATGATGTCACTCATCTCCTGGCAGAACACCCTCTTAAGATGTGCAGCATGTACAAGTCTTTGGCGGGCAATATTCGTGAGGGCAAGTGGATCCTTGTGTTTATTAACGGAGACACATACAATGAGGGGACTTGGGTCCTTGTTAACCCCATGCACATCCGTAACTTCGCCAAACTGCTCACCCATCTCACAGACAAGCTAAACCCTATCTTCGGAGCTGTCAGATCGCTTGTGGCGCTCAGAGATGGCTGTCCCATAACCGTCAACTCTCTTGACAGCATAAGAGCCAATGAGAAGTGTGTTGCCATCGGGAGCGAAAAGTTCAAGCCACTTAGGTATTGGAGTGTTTTTTAGCCATTCATGGCACAATGTATTGCCAGGGCATGACCAGATACACAGACTGGAGTGTGATACTACATATAGCCAAAAAAATACTCTATAACACACACTGGAAGGTAGAAAACATGATAAACAAGGTATCGGTACTATAGCATTTTTAATCCTGTGACTAATGTAAACCATATAGCAATCATGTCTATAATATAGTAGTATAGTAGTTGTATGTATAATATAAACAATATAGTAATGTGCCTACATTCTAGAATTGTGAATAAGAATAGTTTCGGAGACAATGTTCTAAGCCACGCCTAATTGAATTATTTAATATATATTCATCCCTGCTTAACTTAGAAACTCACAGCTGTAAGTAAACATTGGCTAACCTTGACGTTTTCCAAGACTACAAGGAGTACCCTGTTAGCTAGCCCCGACAAGAGCTGGGAGTGCTATGTACCGACAGTTACCCCTCTCATACACATAAGGATTATTCAGGGTGGCCACAGACAGGGAAAACCTGGAATAGTCTAGGGAATTTGGCCATGAAACAGGGAAAATTAGGCATTATCTACATTAATTTATAACAAAAGAGATCTCAATATTATATTTAATTATTTGAAGGAAATTAACACGCGTTTTTGCAGAGGGATAAAGGGAAACCATTAATGATAAAACTCTTCAATACACTCTGCCGCAAATTTGAGACTCGACCTTCCCATTCCCATTAGCAGGAAACCAACGATGAGATTGACACCTTTGTCAACGTATTCATTATCACCGGTCATGAATAAAGTATATTAGTTTAACCATGTTAACCAATGGCAGTCCATCTATATTTAGTAGTTAAGTTATATAAACGGTTAAAACATGATAAACCAAAATAATAAATTTTTGTCTGGAAATGTCAAGGACTTTGAAAAGTAAAATCCTGTGGCCACCCTGAATATATGCATATGTTGATTAATCTTATGAAATCAGTATGTGAAAGGTAAAATTTTAGAGGAAATGCACCATATTTGAGTGGATTGAGAGTGGGAAACCATTTTAGTGAAAACCAGCATCAGTACTCCTTATCTGGATTCAAACCTCGTCACCGTCAATAGAGTCTAACACGAGAGTGACACAGATCATGTGACCACCAGTCCAAGTCACACAAATATGTCGCTAGCCTGTATAAGTTATTTCTCTCTTGCCCTAACAGTGTCTTTCTTGTTTTGTAGGTATCTGACCAAACAGGAAAAAGAGCACAAGCCCTTTCGGAAAGTGCATTACAACGTGGTAGGTATAGCAAGCCTTTGACTGGGTATTACATAATTTTCTTAAAAAAAACCAGAACATTCCTATATTTAACTTATCATAAATGTTCAAGTTTGATGTCTCAATCACCATCATACTTCCCAGGACAGATGAATTAGTTATAAAGAAGCTTTCCTAAGATCCAGATTTTTAAAGTCTCTTTCCAAACATTTCCAAACCCCTAAGAGCAAGGACATATTCATAAGTAGGTAGACCGAAATGACCATGCCGATAAAAATCTTGTGGGTAGCGTCAAATTTTGGCTGAATATTGGTCGAAGTTCCTCGCTACAGATTCAGTGGTCCAGGGTTCGATCAGCAGCACTTCCAGATTTTTTGTTAAGCGTTAGGTCTGAAACAAGGTCAACTTAACCTCATTGGGACAGATGAGGAGCAACTTTAATTATCTTTTAAGTAGCGGCTCCGGTCTAGAAAACTGAGATTAATGGTTGGAAGCTTTTCTGTGCTGACCACATGACACACACTATACACAGTAGTTCCATGGAGTTATAAAAATGAAATTTCTCCAAGGAAAAATTATCCCCAGAATAAATAATTTTAAAAGGTAGGATAAATTTAAACTTTATTTTAAACCCGAGATCGGAAGGAGGGAACATCTGTTCTTCCCTTGTTAGTGTGGGGCTGATTCAGGGTATAGTCTCAGATGCAAATAGCCCTTAGTTTGTGTCAAACACCTAAGAATACAAAGTAAATTGAAAGCTGCATGATTCAGTCCTGATTAATAATACATTAAAACACCATTTTTACCCTCTGAAGTATATGTTGTGTAATTAGCACCAAATACTAACATTCGCTTTCTCCTTCTTACCCCCTTATTGTTTCAGGGCGAGCAATACTGCCAACTGTCAGTTCGCTGCAGGAAGGACACACACATCTCCATTTACCTGTTTACTAATGGCGATCGTTCACTTCAGCCCTACAAGTTTGTATTGACTCAAAACAACCTGGCCTCATGGGGGTCCACATTGGAACTCATGGCTCGGAGGATGACCCCATTTCCAAGAGGTATTCAATAGTAAGTTGCTGCTTTACAATCACAAAAACAAGTGCCTGCCATTCAACAGTACAGTCACCAACACAAGTGCCTGCCTTTCAACACTTTAACTCACCAAAACAAATGCCTGTTGTTCAATAGTACAGTCATCCACACAAGTTCCTGTAATTCAGTACTAGAGTCACCAACTCAAATGCCTGTTGTTCAATAGTACAGTCACCAACACAAGTACCTGCCATTCAACAGTACAGTCACCAACACAAGATCCTGCAATTCAGCACTACAATCACCAACACAAGTGCCTGCCTTTCAACACTTTAACTCACCAAAACAAATGCCTGTTGTTCAATAGTACAGTCATCAACACAAGTTCCTGTAATTCAGTACTAGAGTCACCAACTCAAGTGCCTGCTATTCAACAGTACAGTCACCAACACAAGTACCTGCCATTCAACAGTACAATTACCAACGGCACCACTAAACTACTCCTTCTCTGAGGGCCTCTGTTTAGTTTATGTTTGATAGCTTGAACTGATTGCAAAGTACAAGAGGTTTGAATCCCACTAAATTTCCCAAGTGAGAATAAGCTTGTTAGATTTAAACTGTTTGTGTAGCCTACTGGATCAATTAAACATAATTTTACTGGTGCATCATGATGTGATAATATAGTATTTGTTGGCATGATCTTTTGGCACCCTTGCTTTTATTTGTTGGTATCCCTACTATATTTATTGGTACTATTTGTTGGCATCCTTGCTTTATATATTGTTGGTCTATTGGCATCCCTGTTGTATTTGTTGATGTGATGTTGCAACTGTTGGTAGTCTGTACACGGTGCATGGGGAGATAGTCTGTGGCCCTTGGGAACTCCAGAATGGGGCAATGTACGTTGCGGTGGGGTACAAGGAGTCTTTCATCTATCTGGACTATTGCATCACACCCACTGAAATGAGCCGTTCAGTCAGGTAAGCACATGTGCGTCATCTTTGTGGTATAAATCTTAGGAGAGAGAACTGGTTTGAGCCTTAACCAAACAGAAGGCTTTATCTGCTCAAGTCTGACAAACAAACTGTAGCTATAATAAAAACACATCAACTATAAAACACTAGAGCTGTAGTCGGCCTCCATGACCACTAATTCCTTCCTCATATTCAGAGTTTATTGTTTTGTTTTCCCAGGGAGGGCAAGCCGCTCCAAAAGGGCAAGTTCTGCATGGGGCCAGTAGGGCAGCCTGTGGGAGGAAGAATTACTGGACCATGTGTTCATGTCGACAGGTAGGTCACAGTCTTGTTTGATACTCAAGACAACAGAGGGAACTGGGTTTACAACACATGGACAATAGTAGGAACTGAGTTTACAACAATTGGACAACAGAAGGGAGAGAGTTAACAACAGACACCAAAGATTTGGTATTGTTATGAAGAATATTTTCTTCTATAGATTTATCATCACTATGATCCTTTATCAATTTTTAACACAACCAGTCGTTGCGGTGCAATAGAACTCACACCTTTGCTACACTATAAATCATTAGACGAACTCTCACTCTTAGAATGTTGCACACAAAGGATGTAACAGATACAGGAGATTTGTATTTAGTTTCTCTCTTTGCATTCATTATAACACAATTTCATTTTCTTAATTATTTTTTAGCACCGTGTCTTACTACCTCTTCAGGTTGTACACAATTTGATTCTAAAATTTAATCAAATCACAGGATGAGATTGAAAACTTCAAGTAGCTTACTCATTTTTGGGTATTTGCACACCCCTAATATTAGTATTTAAGTCTAAATTTAGATGTTCATTGTGTTGTAGTTAGTATGTGTTTATAACATATGAACTCTGACAGAGCTGGTGTGATGAAAAAAAACAACAGAGACTGCCACTCTTTGATGAAGTGTGCAAAGCGCCAGGATAAAGATTCCCTACCCTGCACATCATCTCTGTGTTGCTGTGAGGTGGAGCATGAGGCAGAGGGCTCCCTGCCTGTCACTTCTTTGTCTGAGCTTATGTGTAGCCCAGCGAGTGCAATCAGCCTGGGTGTATGCGAAAAAAACGTAAGCAGCACAAAGAGACACCAAGACTCCAGAGAGTCCTTGCGGAAGGCACAGAATAGACAGCACATGTATGTACATACCCACATAAAAATATTAAACTCATATTGTAAAGTGGTCAGGGTTTTAGGCCCTTAGCTCTCAACCTTTTCATTTATAAAATTATATTAGTTTTTCCTTTAGTTTACATATTAATACACTAAAGATACTGAGAGTACTAAACTGATAAATACATTGTTCTTTTCCATTCATCTAGGCCTAATTTAATTCTCTTTATTACTATCAAATGGTTAATTATAAGAAAGTGTGGGGTTTTATGGCAATTATAAGTTATGTAAATCATAACCAAAGTTGTAAGCAATATATGTTTTAAATTTCAATTCATTAACTTCATTTTCAGGCCTTTAAACTTTTAATCTAATAGTTTTTCATTATTTAAAGTCTTTGTTGGAATATTAGAGTCATCCAAATTTATTACTTTTACTTTTCATTTTAAGCATCGTGCAATGTATTGATAGCTGAACCCGGAAGCTGGGAGACACACCTGTTTCTTGCACGTGCAGTCTTTCAGGGGAGGTGGAGGTTTTGGCGCGGACTCCTGGCCAATCAGTGCTTTTGGTTTAGCGTCTGTTTTTGACCTTATCTGGAAGGAAAGCGTCAGACGCGGGCACTAGCCGGTTAGCACGCAAAGAGTTAAGACCGGTACTCTCAATTAACTTATCGCAACTTTCAAGATGGGGGAAAGTAGAGGTAGCCCAGGTGGCTAAATAGTAATCTTTAGCTATGTCATAATTAGTTCGTGTGTCTAAATTAAACATCCTTTTTACTAAAATGTAAATGATCTATTAAAATAAAACTTGAAATTCAAATGCTACGCTAAACAATATCTTTTTTAATCGGCTGTGTACCTCTATCCCCACCATTATATATATATATATATATATATAACCCCGAGATGCTCTACCGAAACAACTGACTGCAGTGGACGACAACGTAAGAAGATGAGAAGGCGAGGCTGATCATCAAATCAGCTGACTAGCGCTGACTGGGTACAAAAATGGTGTACAACATTGGGCTAGTTCTCAACCGCTGATGATGATTGTGACGACTAGTTACAATATGTGATAGTGACTATAGTTGATAACTACTTACTTACTTGCTTGCTTGCTTACTACTTACTTGCTTACTAATACACTTTTTTGACAGCTCATCATGGAAGATCTCTTTTCAATTTTCACATTTTTTCTATATAAGGTTTTTTTTTTCTTTTAGGAAGTTATGTTGTGTTTTTCACACCCTTTCCTGACGAGTTCCAATAGAATGAAACCTGGGTTTGATAGATTTTACTCTAGAAGCTGCCATTACCTCCTTATCTAGTAGCAGCAATGTAAAGTGTGAACTGTGTTCTTCTTTGGTGAAAACCATACTGTTTTTATTATTTTTATTTGTTCTTTTGATATTGTAATAGAATGACACATTTTCAACACCTACTGTGAACATTACACAGCCAAACCTAGTATCAGGACTATCTGATAATCAGGGCAGTGAGTCCCCAGTCTCGATAAGGTAATGATGGACAAGACTGACACAAATCTTGCCACAAAATACTTTGGAGTAGATCAGCATGTTCTGATAACCCAAAGTTGAGAATCAATGGTTTGTGTTATTTTGTTTCAGTCTATACCTGCCCACCTGTCGAGGTCCCCTTAAGATCTGTGTCCGCCCTGCCACCAATTTATGTAACAAGGAAGAGTCCTCTGAACTCCAGTAAGTGACCCTGAATTATTTAATCAATGACCAGCTTGTCAAACTAATGCCCACTCTTAGGTAAAGACATTACTGACCAGAAGTTAGGAAAACACTGTTCTTGCTGCTTGAAACAATTTATATCACTAGTGCAGTGGTTCTCAACATTGTTTTGCTTACGGTACATTAACTTCAGTTGCACAATTTTGTTACACACTAAACGTGCATATTGGCAACACTACAGTACTTGGCCATACTCATGCACAAAAAGACTTCTCTTGGTTTGACAGAAAATGTGTGTTTGTACTGTATTCCGCCACAAATTGAAATTTCGTGAAAGGAACGACAAGCTTAAGTTCCTCATTCATTACTCAACTCTTCAATCGTAAGACATTTAATGTTCTGGAAAATAAATATAATAAAGCTTTTGAACATTTTTCTTTCTCTCCTTTCTTTTAAAAAATCATAAATCATATATAAATAGAAATCAATTTTTTTATCAACAATAACATAATATAGATAATTTTGCAGCACACCTAGTGAAGTGTGCCACAACCCACCCTCTGAAAACTACTGCACTAGATGGTATTGACTTTATTCCCGAAGGTCATCATATTTTTATTGCTAACATTGAATATACTATAGAAAAAAAACTATTGCTCTAAAATAGATTTTTAATGTCAAGCCAGGTTCATTAGCTCTTGTAATAATAATAATAATATTAATAATATATTATTATTATCACCGGGTCTTACTACCAGTTCGGGTTGTACACACTTACGCTAATGTGTAATGGTAGGGTGATTGTGAGATGAAATGGAGGACCTACAGTTTAATGTGGGATCCAAACCACGGTGGAGGCCTGGCATTCCTCACATTCACAAGTTGTGATTAATACACGTCTTGTCAGAGGTGAAGGAAGGGTTTGGCAATCAAATAAATCTGTGCCTGGACCGAGGATTGAACCCCGAACCTCCATCACAAAAGTCCGACACCTTTTTCCTAGAACACTAGGTCACCATTCTTGTAATATAGCATCCCCAGTTATCCAAAACTTTCTATGAAAGGGGCACTTCAAACTCTGAAATAATTTTGTAGATTGTATATGTGAACAGGATAGCTAAAAAGATCAATTTAAAATCGTCAACTTGTTATGAAAGTGTTATTTTCAATGGTGCCCAGTTTGTTGATCATCCTTGCGTGCCTAGCTTGCTCTTGATGTCTCTAGGAGGCAGCACCTGTCATCGGTACTGGAATATCCTCTATGCATCAGCCTGGACAGGATAGCCAACAGTTTTTGAAGCAAGAAAGTGTGTTCATACAAATGTTATCCTGACACTTGAGCGACAGTGTTAGTGTACCTAACTCCCCACTTGTGCTCGACAGCAATAAAAACACCCCACATTGTTTGTAGATATGCGTGTGGAGAGAGTCCCAGGAAGAGTCCAGAGAAGATGCACATTCTTCATATCACCACATCCTCCTCAGACTCATCCTTCCACTCCAACTCTAACTCTCTCAATCGTCACAAAAGACCCAAATGTCCTGTCTGCCATCATAAGAAAAATCCTTTCATCTACAAGGTCACCAAGGTCAGTTCAAACTATAAAAGGTAATCTTACTTATATTATTCTTTCTGGATCAGATCCTTGAAATAAATGCATTGTAAGAATGTGTTATGAACTGAGCTGCAGAAATAATTGTTCAGACATGTTAAGGATTCTTGATGCAAATGAAAGTGTTTTGAAGATCCAGCGGTGAAAGTGGATTATATTAAGGAACTTTTTTGAAGATAAAAATTTATGACAAGAATCTTTTTTGGCAGATTTAAGTGTCTGAGGCTCAAGCAGTTAAAGTGTATTATGTCAAGGATCCTTGTTAAAAATGACAATGGATTATGTTGGGAACCCTTGTTGAAAATGAAAGTGGATGATGTCAAGGATTCTTGTTGAAAATGAATGTGATGTTAAGAATCTTTTTGCAGATGAAAGTGTCTGAGGGTCCAGTAGTGAAAATGGACTATGACAAGGACCATGGAGGAGTGTATAGAGCCAAAAAGTTTCGATCATCGAGTGTGTCCTCGGTGGAGGAATGTGAAGACACCCTTGTGGAGCTGCCCATTGAGATGTTGGAGCCGGAACAAGTACCAGTGAGTCCTGCCCTGTTATCTTTTAACTGTAGCGTTTATTGGAAATAAGCTACAAAAGTGCACGAATAAAAAAGCAAGACTGGACACTATTAGAAGTAAAGCAAGTAAGCTCACCTTGGCCCCATTCAGCTGCTTCAACTCGCTAATATTCTCCCCGCACAAAAAACAACAACATGCCACTATGAATTCGACCGACCAACTAAACGAGTAAATATCGTGCAAGACTGAACAGTGCATTATCACGAGGCGTGTTGGGAAGAATGTGGCGCGCAGGTGCAAGAATATGATGTTGTGTGGAAACATGTGGCCTAGAACAATCTACCAGCTCCTCGGATATTCCACCGTTGTCTATTTATCCCCTCCCTCTCTTCATTTGTTTTGTGTTTGCCGTTGTTCTGTTTACCTCTCTTCCCCCTTTCAGAGCTAGAATAAGTGTATATAATGGTCTAGTCCAAAATGTAAGGACACTTTTGTCAGGATCTTGTCCTCGGACGCACGTAGGTGTCCAGGATGGTTTTAGAAGGTACAAAATTCCTTTTCGGCTAATGTATAATGGAAATTCTGTTTGGAGAATTAATATTTAAATTTCATAAAACCATACAACTTGAAAGATATTTATGTAAGGATACTTTATCTTTAAGATACATCGCGGTAAATTATGTTTATCTTCTATTTAGTTTTCTTCGACATGAAGCCCCATCAGGGTTCACATGATGTCAAAATTGTTTGTTTGCAAGTCACAGTTTTGAAAGATTAGAAACTTATAGCCTGTACGGCATGAAAATTTTACCTTGTTGTGAGAGAAAAATTAGTTAACTATGGCCTGGGCGGCAGGAAAATCTTGTATTGTTGTCAAAGAAATATTAGTAATGTCTTGCCTATCTGGCATGAAAGTTTTTCATTGTTGTCAAAGAAATATTAGTAACTTGTTGCCTATCTGGTATGAAAGTTTACATATGTTGTCAAAGAAATATTAGTAACTTGTTGCCAATCTGGTATGAAAGTTTACATTGTTGTCAAGTAAATATTAGTAAAGTATAGGTTTTGCATTGTTGTGAAGGAAATGTCAGTAACCTATAAACTGCGTGGCAGGAAACTCTTGTATCATCACGATAGAGAAATAGTAGTAACTTATAGTCTATCTGGCGTGAAAGTTTTTTTAAAGGAATGTTAGTAATCTATAGCCTGAGTGGCAGGAAAATAGTGTATTGTCATGAGAAAGAGATATAGCTCATACGGCATGAAAGTTTCATATTGTCATGGAGGAAATATGAGTAACATACTGATTTTGATTATAGTTTTTACTACTTGTTAGGAGTAATCTTTTATAATATTCCATTACATTGAATGTTAACCAATTTTAGGGTTACTGGCGGTCCCCGCAACTATCGTTCTTGTCGTAAGATTCATATTTCATATATATACATATATTTATACCAAACTTTTACTATTGTTCAATATTTATTCAATATCAATAAAATAAAATGTTATTTTCTGACATATTTCTCTATATCGAACTATTTATGTGTCATATCCTTCACTGTTTCCCATATTATATATTCATTTCTATATTACTAAATAGTTGAAGTGTGAGTTCAGGGAAACAGAAAATGAATAGACCTGAGTACGGCCTATTTGCTTTTGTTATTATCCTATTGGCTCCTCTGCAATTATTGTTCTCTTTTTTTATGTTTTGTTTCGTTGTGCATCAGCCTTATTCTTTGGGAAGACTAAGGGCGGTGTTACATAACCAATATCTAAGCTTATGTTTATTTAATGAAAATTTGACTTGCCAAGTTTACTGATCAGCCCCTTTATGACCATCAGATGCTATAGCAGGATCTACCCAGGAGAACAGGGTTCAATACCAATTGAGTGTATTGAGTATTATTGTCTGCAAACTTAATTAACTTACTCTCACAAAATGAACACTTTGTTTATATTTCTAATAAAATAGCAATGGATGCAATCTTACCTGTATGGTCACATGCAAAAGGTAGTAATTAATGACACTGCCTCTGCATTGAGCCCTTTAGAAAAATGTGTACGGCAGGGGTCCATATTCGACCCACTAGTATTTTCACTATTTATTAATGATATACCTTCTGTCTCATTACATACTCGGATGATTTACAAATACCTATATTTGTCTGACAGTATTACATAACTTATTTTCAGCCGTTGATAAAATAAATGTTGATTTGAAATATATTTGCAGATGGTCAGTTAATAACAGTATAATGATTAACTCCAATTAAAATCCCATTCAATAATTACCAGAATACATATATTTGTGTCAAATATAAATTGTTCTTATATCCCAGACATATTGTCAAACAATATTATAATCTCTCTAACTTTACATGCAAAGAACTTAGGTGTAATAACTAATAACGAACAAAAATTTGACTTGTGTGGAACAACACTTGCAAAAAAAAATATGCTACTAAACATATTCTCAAAAAAACTTAAACTTATATAAAAATATTTCGTTGTGTTTCTATTGGTCCACTTGAATTTATCTTTACTAAACTTATTTTTCAAAATCCAACAGAGCTATGTTAAATTTGGAATGTGAATCCAAAGGCACTAATCTGTGCAGTGCTTATTGTCTACTTGCAGGAGGAGCTGGTCAAAGAAGGCGGCGCAGAGCTTCATTAGCTTGACAGATGACTAGTAAAACTGTCAAGGAGTGAAGAACAAGTGAAATAATGGATTGACACAAACATGATTGTGCAAGAGTAATGATGTATTGATTGGGGTTATTGTAAGTGAGGTGTAAGGGCTGACTTCTGTTCAAGAAGAAATCGGCTATAGATGTGTTGACACCCATTTCTTCTTTCTTAACATTAGTTTTAATTATCATATATTTTGACTTGGTATTATTGTTATTTTGTAAGTTGTGTAGAAAATAATTACTGTTCAGAAAGTGAATGTTAAGTTCCTCAGAATATAATATCTTAATGTCTAAAATTAAAAAAGGTTTCAAGTATAATGACTTGTTTGCTTTATATTATACATTTATAATACCTAAATAATAAATATAGTAGGGCCTCGCTTTAGAGTGTTCCACTAATAAAGCAGTTTTAAATTATGTACATGTTCACTATACCCGGCATTTGTGTCTTTCTTCCGGCATGATGCGTGCAGTGAATGGCTTTGGCCACCATTTCATGTCAGTAATTAATTCTATTTATAGTAGTGATGGGCACTATTAAATGATTTTAATTATCAATTATTGAATGGTCATTCAAAAGTTTTCTTCTATTTTTATTTGATTGTTTCCAATCATTTTCATTCGACTGAATGATCGATTGTACACTTTATATATGATAGTGTACACATGTTATTAGAATTTAAATGCATTTTAAAGTTAAAAAAGGCAATGTTCTGCTTTAGAGCGGGGATCTGGAACCTAACACTATTAATGGAGGGCCCTGGTCATAATGAGAGCTGGTTTGAATCTGAATTTTACCCACAAATTCTGAATCTCAAATCTCGGAAAAAATTATGAATAATAAAGAAAATACAAATATATTTTAAATATCAAGAAATATAAATAAAAAGTAACTGTTTTAAAAAATATATGATATAATGCAATCTTTCTACAGTTCAATTCTCTTATCTGACAACTAGTAAAGTTATTACCTCTACTTTAATGTGATCTGCTGCTGTCACTTTTGATTGATATTATCAGTACCTACCTATAAAAGAGCACTAATAAACAAGATAAACGTTAAAAATTTTAGCTTAAAAAAATGTTTGTTTGAAAATTGGATGAATTACTGGTTAAGTGTGAAATTAATGCTATTGGGTTTGGATGTTTAGTTTTTCCTTATAATCTTGTTGGGTCTGAACCACAAATAACAGTAAATAATTTATAAGTCAAAATTTGAAAGAAAAAAACTGTTTTTTTTAATCTTGAATCCTCAAATATCCCTAAACATTTGAGGATCTACTTTACTTTAAATCCATTACTGTTTCCAGCCTGTAGCTTGGGCCACTTTTTTATTAAAGCCATATATTTTACACTACCGGCATGCTAAGCCTGTTGTAAGAAAGGACGTCAGGTCGCGGGCAGTCGAAAGACCCCGAAGGGGGTAACTGATACACCCATCTTTGAAAACTGTCTGACCCAGGTGACCCATTGAGGATCTAGTAAATAGTATGCTTACCAAAATTAGGTGTATGCTAGATCACTCTGATCAAATGACCTTTGACTGAAAGTACTTTGGTCCCTCCCCCTAAACAATGTGGTTTTACACATTTTTCAAGTGAATGTTGGTGCAGTTCCTTTTAACTTACCTTTCTCAACTCAAGCTCCCATATCTGGTAGTTATAAGTCACACCATAATAAATGAATAAAATTGTTTGTAAAATTTACTAATCCCACTGTAAATATTTATCTGTTGAAAGCAATGAAATTTGCTTATTATTTTGGTATTATTGATCATTGTTTAAGGTGAAGGACATATATAATGGTCTTAGCTGAATAAGTTCAAAGCTCATGAAAATTAGATTTTTTTATTGGTTTATTAAAATACAAAAGTAATCTTATATTGTTCCTTATTTAAGTAATCATATTCCAGAAACTGATGCTCATTACAATTTATTGAATATGTGTGTATGATGGTTCATGGGTATTTATAATTCCTGAATATGCCTGTTATAGGACAGAGGTGTGCAACATGGACAAGCAGATAAGTACAAACATTTCTGTTGACTAGTAAATAAGTTATTTAGAGAATGATGTCTCATCACCGTTTGAGTTAAGCTTCTTACCGTATGGCATTCATTTTTTTATGTATTTTCATAAAGAATTTATCATATTTTATTCAGTACTTTTCGTTCCACAGTTAAAAAAGTTTGTGTTGTTCATATGTAGCTTAACCTGAAGTATGGAGGGTTATTAAAGTGCATCAGGAAACATCTCCTGGCTTTTCCCTGCCTGCCATCATATCTTTCTCTCTCCTGGCTATCCACATTTAATTGAATTGGTGGTCTTTGACAAGGTAGAATTTAGACGAAGAAATCACATTTGCATGGTAGAAGGTAGGAAAAAACCACGTGTGAAAACTACACTTAGTACACCCATCTGGGATTCTAACCTCCACCTTATCGTCATCGGCAAACTAACTTGGACAAGATTAATATTTATTCTGCTTGCCCACCATTGTGTGTATCTTCTAAATGAAACAATATTTGGATTTCAACTTGACTCGCTTAGTGTTGAACTGGAGACTTGAGTCGGGTGTTATATTATTATAGACGACAATGGCTGAATGATACCTCTCCTGGCCTCTGTCCCTTAGGTTAAGTTTCGGAAGATAGTGATTGTTACCTCAACACTTAAGCTCCGGTCACACTATGTTGGTTTACTAGTTGCTTAGGGTTCACACTTGTATACTCATCGTTGGTACTAACAGTGGCTGGGAGCGACAAGAACACGTCTTACAAGATTATTTTTAGTTTTGAGTGTGTCCTGTGGTGTACAATTTGTCTTATTTGGATTCACACCAAGAGTTGTTAAGACGGGTGTTAAGGGTAGGAGTGAAAGAACTTAGCAAAGAAATGTTGTTGGAGAAAGGAAAGAATAAACACATCCCTTTTGAGGTATGCACTAGATGTGGCATTCCACAAGCACTCAAACTTTTAGTATACATTTAAAAAACATATAATCTGATCCTCAGACCACTTTATTTCTGTCATCGCAAAGTACTAAGCACAGTATGAAAACATGAACACAATCAACCACATAGAGTTTTAACCGGTTGCTGCGTTCTGCCAGCAACTAGAAGGTTCATATTGGCTGGTGGTGCGCTGCTAGTAGAGGAGAGTGGGTGACATAATCAGCTAATGGCTGCGAAAGTTGAACATGAGCTACTTCAAAAGCTGCTGGTAAATCACTTGCAGATTGGTGAAAACATGTGCTGCTAGCAGCAGCCGGTAACCCCGCCTAGTGTGACAAGGCTATTTAGTGAGTCATCAATGCAATGTATATGATCATTGTTTAGATCCAAACATGATTATTGTTGTGTGAATGCTTACTATTACTTTGAGAATATCATAAGTGAGTTTCTCAGCACAATGATTTAAGTACAAAAAATAATCATGTCCACTCAGTTTAGGTATTTATTGCATACCAAACCTTTAATTAGAGAATTTAAGTGAAATATATTCAGATAGTCTACGAAGCTATTTTATTTTAAGATAGGCCCTAGTATCATGAAGTTGGACTAGAAACATATATGAAAGCCTATTTTTAACATTAATTGAATGACAGATCCATCCATAGATCTTAAGACTATTATCCAAATTATTTAAACATTTGTTTGACATTTCATTAAGGTAAGTTATTAGGAAAATAAACCTAGAGTTGAATTGCAAAAAAAACTTTGTGTGTATGCAACTATATGTATTAGTACTAAATGTATGTGCTTAATATTTAATATTAATAATATTTAGCACCGCGTCTTACTACCCGTTCGGGTTATACGCTTAAGTACTAATTACTCTAATAGATTAGGAATTAGAAAGGTTGAATTAAAGGAAGTGAACCCGCATTTGCGTGGAGGGACCCAGTTCACCCGACCGAGATTCGAGGCGGGTTGCTTAATATTAAAGTAGAACCTATTTAATTTAGTCCTATTAAGGTAAGGCCTACATGCTATCTTGTAAAGGGCTTACTCTTGATGGACAAGGCCTATCATTTGTTTGGCATGAAGAACATTAATTTCTATTAAGAATAAAATAGGTTTGTATTTTCTAATCTGACTTTGCTTTCGAGTTTGAGTTATCGTACCCATTTGCATTTATAATTTTCAAAAACAATTTCTAGTAAGTATCCCCCTCCACACCTTGTAAGGGTCTACATCCCACTTCCGTAGTCATCTGTGTATCTGACCAGCCAAAATATTAGTATGGAGTTCTAACCCCACACACTTGTAGACTTTAAATTATCATCTTGGTCTGTCACTCAAGACTAAATTAAACACATTTTTCCACCTCTTAAAATAGCAGCCTGTGACACAGACGTTTTGAAGTTATATAACATCAACCTAAACAGCCCTTCTCATGCTAGTAATGTGTACATAAATATATCTGTAGTTCTATTGGGCTTAGTCTGCAATATCAACTGTACTTTTAAGTACAATATCGGTAAGTTGCTTTGGCTCTTGTTGACCTGTGTGCAAGACATATTTTATCTAATTGAAAATCGAGATCCAAACGAGTTGGACCAGGAGACCCTCAGTCTTACTATTCTAACAGTCTCCTGGAGACCCCCAGTCAGAGTATTCTAACAGTAGTCTCCTAGAGACCTGCAGTCATCCACTATTATAACAGAAATCTTATGAAGACTCTAAGTCAGCCAGTATTACAACAAGTCCCCCAGAAGGCCTGGTGCTCCAAGCTAACATATTATCAACCTTGAACCACTGCAGTAGGCCTACTGTAGCTTATGTTCAAAAATGAGTCAAGGTTATCTCATTATTGAAATTTATACTCATTGTGAATAAATTGTAAATATTTAAAAGATAGGCACCGTCTGCCCAAACTCAATGGAAACACAAAATTAACTAGCCCCCAATGACCAAAGATAAATGTGAAATTGTTATATACATTTGTCATTCGAATAACCCTCAGCCTTCTTTCAGAACATCTGCTTAGTCGATACTGTAATGTCCCCGTACAGCTCATGCACAAGTAGTACAGCCCAAAACATGTTGTGGATAATGTGACAGTAACACACAAGTCATACATCACAACTAGGGACAACACGTGGTGGGACAAGTGACCAGACAACCAGTGGCCCAGTGCAACTGGGAAGAAATACCTTGCACGCAGACTCCAAAACCCTAAAGGACCATTGCTTTGAAAACAAGTGCTCATGTAAGGGCCCAGTAAGGTTAAAACAAAGAAGGTTGTCACAGATGTGTACAAGCAGATTACAATAAAGTGGGCGAGATTGTCTTTGTTAATGCATGCTCCTAAGAAGAAACAATGGTGGTCTCTTAGAATATAGCACCGGTCGCAGAGTGGGCAGTGATGGCAATTTTGAGAAGTGTTAAGTTTACATTTTGGGCAATACCATATCTTCTGTATGTTTACACTAGGATTTAGGGAAGTAAGCAGTGTAAAGTCTTGAACTATGCTGTTGTCACCAAGAAATCCGGAGTCTCTATTGTTGCATTCTTTCCCAATATCCAACGTCTCCTCAAGGTGAATCAAGATACTGTCGTCAGTTCTTCTGTCAGCATTAAAGTTAAACTGGTTGTATTTTGAATTCGTTCTCGGTTTCGGTAAAAATATTGAGAAATTACTGTAGTTTGCAACCACAATTGCAGCCCAGTTTATGTAAATTTCAAATGATAAAACAATAAATAATAAAACACTTTGAGAATATTCAAAATTTAAAATAATGCCAGTTGTATAAGACACCCAAAATGTGAATAGAAACGTCAAAAATGGGATTAACTTCACAATAAAGAGTAATATTGAATTATTCATTTTGAACACAAGTTCTAAAAAATCAAATTAATTTCTACATAACTAGCTGCCTAGCTGCTTTAAAGTGGAAAGGCAAAGTTCAATTATGAAATAAAGAAGTATATGTATATATTAATTTCAAGTGGACATAAGCATTCCACAACCACATAGCCGTTTATTCTAGGGTAAAACAGGACACGTTCGGTGTAGCAAAAATAAACTTTCACACCAGAAATCACCATTAGTTATACATTTATCCGTTAGAAAGCACGTCAACTACGCTAATTAAAGGGTGCGTTCAGGGCAGTGGCGTGTGGTCAGTTCTGGAAAAAGGGAAGCAATTATGCTACAATAAAGGGGGTCTGATGAAACCTGGTCCTTGTATTTTTTTGGTATAATTTAAGGTATTACGATGAAAAAGAAGGTGTGGCACAAAATAATTAGTTATCTTAAAAATAATACTCAATCATTTAATTATTCATATGAGTATTTAAATAATAACTGTAATTCTAATTCAAATAAAATAATGTTAATAATAATAAATAATGGTTAATTTACAATTGACGAAATTTTCTTTTGGGTTGAGGAATGCAAATCAATTTGACCTTTGGCATGCCTTTTAACAGCTTTGCAAATATTAATATCACTGAATCCGGATTTATTCTACACGCCATTATCGTTAGTAAATAGTAAAGCCCGTATCACACGACACTAGCTAGTACTTGAAATCCAGTGTGCTAGCTAGTACTAGCTAGCACGTCATCATCTAGCGTCGTGTGAATCAGAAAAAGTATACTGGTTCTGCCACTTGGTACTGGCTACCATACTAGTTGTGAGGATAGAACATGCGCTATTTTCGTACTAGTTCCGACACTAGTTTGTGTAATTCGACCAATCAATGCCCACTCAGACTATGTGTAGAGTAAATAATAGAAATGGCGCCGACATGGTCTTCGGATGTGATTTTGTTGTTGGCGGAAAATTATTCTAAACATCCTTGTTTATATAATACCAAATTGCCACAATATGACAATATATTTAATATATATATAAATTCTATTTAAAACATGTCATCTAAAAATGACAAACTGTGTTCCAGACCCAATTTTAATCTAAATAAACTTGATAGCATGCCAACCTTGGATTTTTTTTTTTAGAATATAAAGTGTGTGTAGGCTTAAAAAAGAACATTTGTGAATCAAGGATACTGTACTTGGACACCCATGGGCTTAGGGGCTTCTGACCACATCGTAAATAAATGAATACAAATTTAGGGAGATACTAAACGTTTGTGTCACCCCGAATGTATACTACCTAACCTCCGAATGTATCATATTTAGCATCCTGCGACCATTATTTCGTCTTTCCCAACAAGTCCCGTGTCCATATTCTTTTTCTTAGGCTCCCTCTCATATTTTTCAATATCTTTATTAGCAATTAATGCAGCTGTTGCACCCGAAATTAATCTCTGAAGTTCCATAAATATTTGCACTAGAACCTAGTACCAAACTAGCAGCGTGTGAATACTCTAGTCCTGTTTCTATTATACTAGCTAGTATACAGATATCTAGTCGCTAGCTAGCACACTTGATTTCTAGTACGAGCTAGTGTCATGTGATACGGGCTTAAGGTCCACTAAACCAACACCCTGATAGTTACTAAACCCTTTCATAAAATTGTGTATTGAAATGTCAAAGTTTTCTTGTTGTGGTTGATTGGTTGCCTAAAGATGGCGTGGATCTGCCTGTTCAGTTAATTTCTTTGTTTTAATCAAAAGACCTGGATGAAAAACTATACTTCAAAATATTACTTAATAGTTTGAACACAGCAAGATTCTACTACAGTACGCAAAGAAACAAACCACTTCCCTTGGAGGATCAAACAAGCGTCAGTATTCTTGTAAAATAAAACTGAACTTACTGTAAATATATACATTATTTTGTGAGATAGTGCCTATAATTATATCTATAAACAATAAGTATTGCTAAAAGTAACCAAAAATAAGATTTTAACGGTATATTACGTACGATTATACTTCAATCACGAAAGTAAACAGAACTAATATTCTCCAAGGGAAACGCTGCTTCCCTATCCCCTATGAGAGTCGGACCGACCCGGAAACAAACGGACTGAAGACGAGACCCACTGGCACCTGGCTGACCGGTCAGTCTGAGAAAGCTCAGCTTGCTTTAAGAAAGAAGAGCTGTCACCTCAACTATTATTATTATTATTATTATTATTATTATCATCATCATCAACATCATCATCATCATCATCATCATCACAGAGTCTTACTAATCGTTCGGGTTGTACGCACTTATTAACGCGTAATGGTAGGGTTATTGTGAGATGAAATGGACGACCTACAGTTTAACACCGTGGAAGTCTGGCACTCCACACATTCACAAGTTGTGATTAGTACACGTTTTGTCAGAGGTGACGGGAGGGTTTGGCAATCGGATAAATCTGCTCTGGGACTGAGGAGTGAGCCCCGGATCCCCAGCACAGAAGTCCAACACCTTACCTCAACTAATATTAACAGTATAATTGTTGGAGAGGTTTCTAATTATAATAATTTGTTTTAACTTTATTTTCCTCTTAATTTTATGGAAGCACAGCTTCCCTTGCTTCCATTGAGTAAACACCACTGATTCTAAGTAAAGACAAGATATGACAGTAGCAAAATATAGTAACAAAATGTTTTTTAAAAAATGGCAATAAAATATAAGAAAAATACAATAATACAAGAAAAAGTAGTAACAAATGTAAAAAAAACTATTAGGAGAGTAAAGAGTAAAAATGTAAAACAATAAAAATAAATAATAACAAATAAAGATAACTAAGGTGTGGATAAAATTAAGTATAAATCAAATAACAACTCAACATACGTTGCTAAATTGGATTTGTTAAAATTTTCATACGCAAACATGCACGGTATACAAGCCAAATTTAAGGTGTTACAACGTTCCTATATAGGTGTATAACATCGTTCTTCTGGAAACTTAAACCATTCGCCTTTAAACATTTGATGCACTTCTCTGTTTGAATCAGCCTCATGATCACCGATGGTGACAGTTATAGTACTATGAGTATATAACCACCACACATAGGTGTGGAACCCGGATATTCTGGAAATTTATAGCACATCGCCTCTAAACACTCGATGATGCACAAATTGGCGAATTGTATGCGTCAAATTTAAGCCGCTATAACATTTATGTTTGAATCTTATAGTTCTTATGTACCAGAACAAATTAGTCAGGATATTGTGAGTATTATCGTGGAATATGAATAAATAAACCAAGCCACTAGTAAGCTCTATAAGAGAACATTTGAAAAACGAGCCAGGTAACTCATTGAGCCAAGACTAGGGGAGTAACAACACAGTTTTCGAATAAACAGAGGAAATACAGATTTGATATTTGCTATCAGAATGATAATGGAAAAGGCATGGAAAAATGAAAAGGATGTATATTTGGCAATGATAGATGTGGAGAAGGATATGGTTCTGGTGAGTGGAGTCTGATACACTGCTATGTCTCTGATGGGTAGTGACTGAGACACTGCTATTTTTCTGGTGAATAGAGGCTAAAACACTTCTGTGGCTACATAGGAGAGGGGGGACCATTTAGGAATAAAAAAACTCAGTGTACTCGTCCAAGAGTCGAACTCCTATCTCCCCGTCACAAGTAAACACTACCAACCGAGAGTGACATATTTGACTACGTGTCTATCTATGCAGGTGGCAGTACCAAAGATAATTAAAAAAATTAAGCATTGGTATAATGACAGGTGCTTATTTGTGTTTCATATTGATTTATACCTACAAATTAGTTCGAAATACACCGACAGACACGTTCGTCACAACTTTTATGTTGCATATCAAATAATAAAAACCTTTGAAATTTTCAAATAAAATGACCAAGTCTAATATACGATTTTCGAAACCTACAAAAATAAACTCAGAGATCCCAGATTCTACTTTGATATGTTACAAGGAGTAGTTAACGTAAGCCCACATTGATGGGCACGCGGAGACCATGACAGGCTCATCTACACTTGATATCATCCCTGAGGTAACTCCGAGGTTACTATTGGGAAAAAAACGTTGTTAAACATATAAGTTATAGCACCTTAAATCTTTAAAGACGATGTGCTCAAAATTTCCAGAAGAACCAGGTTTCATGACAATGTAGGGCTGTTGTAAGCACCTAGTACTACAATCCCCACCAAGTGTACTCGTGCCGAAATTTAAATTATAGAAGCTGTGGCACCTTAAACTTGGTGATTTTAGAGTGCTAGTTTCATGTGTGATATAAATTCAAAATCAATTATCTCCAAATTTCCAGAAGAGCCAGGTTCCACAACTATGTAGGGTTGTTATAGGCTCCTAGTACTACAATCCTCACCAGGTATGTTTTGGGCATAATATCAAATATATAGAAATTCTGACACCTTAATATTAGCGATTTTAGAGGGCTATTTTAAAGTCACATATAAATTGGGGTGAAGTTTTAAAAAAATGTTCTACTTTTTTCTAAATTTCCGGAATAACCACATTATTGTGCAGCAGATTAAAATATTGACCAATTTGTATGATAACACTGGGGAACGAAAAAAATATTCATGGTGCCTGGAATTTTAGACCCGATTCTGGAAAATGTTTTGCTGCTCATTATGGAAATGGTATGCTTTTTACTCCAGTAGTTCTAAGTTCTAGTTTTTTAGATATTTTTGTCGTTATTACCTAAAATTACTTTATTTTCCCGCCAGCATTTGTAACTTTTTTTATACATACCTTTGAATTTTCTGTTGCCGTCCATGTTTGAGTGTGCACGTTACATGATAAGGCGGGTTTTATTTCTCTTTCAGGCGTTGACATGGATTAATCACGAAAAAAATGTGTCAATCATCCTGGTGTTTTTTTGTTACATTGGGCGTACAGGAATACACACCCAGAGAATGGCGGTTATTCATAGATAGCTCCAAACACACCCTCAATTCTGTAATCCTACATAACGGCAACACATATAGATCAATCCGGTCACTCAGTTGGTATGCGGGAAGAAGAGGTAACGATAACCATAGTCCTAGATAATATAGCATACGTGATCACCAATGGGTCATTTGTGTTAATTTGAAGATGGTGAATTCTCTCTTAGTGCAGCAGGCTGGGTACACCAAGTACCCTTGCTTTATATGTATGTGGGACAGTAGATCTAAAGAGCAACACTGGGTGAAAAGACAGTGTCCTGTGAGAGAAAACATGGTAGCTGGAAAGAAAAATATCACCACAGAACCTTTGGTAGAGAGAGAAAAGGTTATATTGCCACCATTGCACATCAAACTTGGTTTGATAAAACAATTTGTAAAGGCCCTTAAGAGAAATGGTTTGTGTTTCGGCTACATTTGTAGATAATTTCCAGCGTTGATCTACAAGGTCTACAGATCTACCAGAATTATCTCACCATATCTTAGAAAGATAGCCAAACGAAAAAACTTAACATTGCCCTCTATCTGTGAATACTGCCCTTTCAGGGATGAATTAGGTCTTCAGGACGGAATCCTATACCGTGGAAAGCAAGTTATTATTCCAAAAGGCTTGAGGCCCCCAATGCTACAAAGCATCCACCTCAGTCACCTTAGAGTAGAGTCAAATCTGAGAAAAGAATGTGATGTCTTATTTTGACCACACATGGCAGATGACATTACCAATCAAATCAAGACATGCCAAGCTTATAATATGTTTTCTTGAAGACAGCAAAAGTTACTACTTCAAACACATGAAGTACCAACTCTTCCTTGGCAACGTGTAGGTATGGACATATGTCACTTTCAAAACTCTGATTACTTAATAACTGTTGAGTGCTACTTTCCCTTTTGGAAAATTGATAAGTTACCCGACATTACTTCATCAACTATCATTGAGTATACTAAAATAAATTTTAGAAGACATGGGATTCCATCAGTAGTCATAACTGATAATGCACTACAGTTTGTACAGACTGAATTCAAAGAAGTCTCTCAATATTAATACTTTTATTATCACTCAACGTCATCTCCATATCATAGCCAAAGTAATGGCAAAGTAGAATCGACTGTTAAAAAGTCCAAAAGCTCAAAGACAGACATATGGAAAGCCATTCTTGGCTGGCGAAACACACCAACAATGGAGTAAAATTCGAGTCCAGCGCAAAGACTGATGTTCCGATGAATCAGAACTCAGATCCCAATCAACATAACACGTCTTCTTAAATAAAAAATTCAAGAACATGTACATGAAGACCTTGTCAACAAGAAAAGAAAATTACAATATTATTACAAAACTTCTAAGGAGCTGCCAAAGCTGAGGGTAGGACAGAAGGTCCGATTACGACCTTCTCCCATTGATTATGATACTAGATGGAAAAGGGGAAGAGTGACAAGTACCAAAAGTGACAGATCACATAAAGTAAAAGCTGAAGGCCAGTCTTATCGAAGAAAACGAGCATGGATCAAGCCTACAGCTAAACCACCGACACATACACACACACACACACACACACACACACACACACACACAAGAAACATCAGAATTAAAGATACCCGATTCTAAACCAAAGAGTCCCACAAGGATCCAATCTTGGACCAATAGGCCCCATCTTTATTATTTTTATAAACTACCTTATATCTCTTCTTGGCTCAAATGCCTACTCTACGCTGATGACTTAAAAATTGATCGTCAATTGACACACCGATTGACTGCAACTTTTTTTAATCTGACTTGGAACACATTCCAGAATGGTGGAAAGTTAATGATCTCACCCTTGACCTGAACAAGTGTGTAAAAATTACTTTTTCAAAGAAACGGAGCTATGTTGTATTTGACTAAGTTATATATTATCTGACCACTATTTAACTTAAGTATCCTTTATTAAAGATTTATGTATTGCTCTAGACTCTAAACTGACTTTCTCTACACTGTTACGTTATTTGCCACGTACCATGTATTCCCCTATATTAATCTAATTTTTGTAAATAGTTTCCAATTTATTTTCGTTTTAAAATATGCAATTCAAAGTTCGACCGCAGAATAATGCGCTTTGTTACCGGTGTGACAAATAATAGTATTTACATCCATTCAAAAATAAAAGGATGGAAGTGAGAACGTATAACACTGTTTTAAATAATTTAAATAAGGAATTTTGACCTAAGGAAGAGCACTTACCTTTTATTAAACATAATAATTATCCTTCTAAGAAGTTTGTTGACTCTTCTTTATTTATTTTCAATGTCGTCTATGATTTATTTCAACGCATGCGCAGATCTGTCCAATAAGTGAATGGTGGGTCTCACGATTGTAAAAGAAGTAAGAAAATAAAAAGACGTGATGTAAATACCTCAAAACTAGCGGGCATTTCAATTCTGACAAATGGAAATAAACATTTAAATTCTTTTAAGAAACATTGTTCACATTCATTGACATATATTTCAATCTTTATATTAAATTTGGATTTTATTTTATATTCATCTCTACTCCATACCCAACATTTTATCTTTTGTTTTAATATATTAGTTTTCTCTCTGGACTTGGAAGAAAATAAAACTCTTTTAATTTGATTCTTACAACACTTTCTGAAGAAGATTAGCGTTTTCTTCCTCGGTGTTATTTTAACATTGAGCAAAATATGTGTAGCTCCTGACTAAACTTATTTTTAAAGTGGCAAGAACTAGAGATTGTTTATTCCATTAAATTGTGGACGAGGGGGAATTAATAAAAGGAATCAAATTTCAGAAATTCGTGCTGTTTCAACATGGACAAATTCATTGGTGAGATCGAGCCAATTCTTCAAATTTAAATGTATATTTTATCTTTTATCAAGAAACCAGGATTTATGTAAAAACTTTCAGAAAAGACTAAATATATTCAGACTCTTTATCTATTCCAGAGAATTAATTAATATCTTATTTTATGTCTAAATATTAATTATATTGATTTTTTTCTTCTCTTTATTCAACAATACTTCTTTTTTTTGTCTTACTCAAAACTATAATTATATATTATATAAGTTCAACCTATAATATCTTTCTTTAACTCTAGTATTATATGTTCTAAACTCCTAAATTCAACCATGTTCAAGAGATTGTTATTTTAAGTGATGTATTTTGATTTAATAATATAGGTAATAACATATATTTTATTTTTATTTTTGTCAAATTAGAATTATACTTATTCTGAATTCCATAGGTAGGATTGGGATGTGGTAAAAAAAACAATAATAAACCAACAAAAGTTTCAATAATTGTCTATTTTATATATTTGTATTGTAATCTAAATTAGTACATTTTATTTCAATAATCCATTTTATTTAAATTGTTCATGTTTTATTTTTACGTATTCTTTCAACTCCTGTAGATATTTACAGTACGCCATTGTTGTAGGTACGGTAGTGTCATTATCATTAACATTGTAATATCCGGAAAAAAAAAGTTATCGAGCACACCCAGTGGTCTCGAGTATTAAGAGTAATCGTGTTTCCGTCAAAGTTAGCCGAGGTAAAGGTTGTTTATAATTATTATTATTATTATTATTATTATTATTTTCTCCTAGATCCTAGGAGTGGCGCCCAACAAATACACAATTTTATTCATCTTGACGGTATGTAAACATATTTGGAAGACACAGAAACTATAATATAACCATAATGTAGATATTCCAATATTTTTTTTTTTTCACAACACATATAAATATGACCTTTACAGAATAAATTCAATGTTGTTTAGGGTTTGTCAAAAGAAACACAAAAGTCTTTACTAACACGAAAGCAAAACTTTTCCTTTATTATTCCCTAATATGTCTCCACACTATAAAAGCTACTCCCAGTTGCTTGAAAAAGTATAATACAAGTAGTATATTAAATTGTTTTCCTATAGTAATCAAAATTGTATTCCTTTGCTTTATCTAGAAACACGGCTAACATATTTTTACATGAACTTTCTTCATAAACTTATAAATGGACAAATAGACTGTGATTACCTATTGGAACACATTAAACCTTTAATGCCGTCGAAACTGACAAGAAACACTAATACATTATTCAGAGATGGAAAATCTACTAATTACTTGTACAACTCGCCTTTGTCTCGCATATCTCGTGCATACAATTTAATAAGCGACAATGACAAGCCTATAGACATTTATGACAGCTGTCTTCAAAAACAAATTATTAAATTACTTTCTAAAAACACACTTAATTAATTGCCTTTAAATATGTTTCACTAGATATTTTTAGAGTTAATATGCCAATGTAGTTCTTTATTAATCCTGTGAACTGCTCTAGTTGGAAGGTGGTTTCTTGCCAATAACTGTTGTAGTTCCTTTAAATGAAATAAATAAAGATTAAGGGATTACTCGTTATATTTGTGAAACGAAATATTAATTATACATTAACAAAACTGAGCAAAGATTGCGCTATACTTCCGTAAAACCTTTTTTCACTCCCGGTTTCAAGTTTTATTTTTGAAAAAATTAAAGTCTTCATTTTGTATATTTGGGAAAATATCGATATTGGGTCTCCAAGAATCAACACTTCGTAATAAAATTTTGACTTCCTGTTAAAATGTTTGACATTTTATTAAGGTTGCACATCCTATGGTTATCACATTGCTATTAAATTCCTCATTTATAAATTTGGACCAATACAATAGGTAAATATTGACTATTGAGTATAAATAAAATTATAGGGATGGATCATTGTTGTACAAACTTTTCCCCTAAGAGGTTAAAGGAAAAAGAACAAACTTTTTGGGAAACTTACTAATATTTACTCAGTATATAGCATTAGAGAATTATTGCGTTAAAACTTAAAGCTCACAAAATCGTATTAATATATTTCACAATATTTCGGAAATTACTGGTTTTATAAAAATATACAGTAGCCCCGTGGCTTCTTTGGTGCTGACCGACTGACAGCTCACAGCTGACTACTGACAGTCAACATTTAGGTATATACCTAAATGTTGACTGTCAGAAGTGACAGATGCTAAATACATGTTTTTGCAGATCATCTTGTTCAGCGTGGGGAGACAATTTGGTCTGGTAAAATTTCAAACCCGTCAGCTGTGAGCTGTCAGCTGTCAGTCAGCACCAAAGAAGCCATGTGTCTACTGTATCTCAAATATTAGTTTTTATTTTTAATAATACTACAATTTTGCAATGATAAGTTATTTTGTAACCCAAATAGTTGCGGAGTTACAGACATTTCCGCTTCTGTAAAGTACACTAAAAGTGATTTTCACGTGAGAATTAAAATAGTCATTTTATTTATACTCTTAATTAACCCTTAGATACAAGTTTTAATTAAAACCGATTAAGCCAATTTTTAGAAAACAAATTTTCTCTTTTCTCCCTTTATTAAACTACGGTACTCTTAATTTTAGGGTTAAACACAGGGGTGGCTTTAGGGCCGAGCGAATCGGGTGGCTACCCTGGACGTCAGCTTAAGGGGGCGCAAAACAGAGCACCAACATAACCTAACATAGCTTTTGATTGTGTTATGAAAATAATCTCCAAACCTCACAACTTCAAATCTAACGGGAATGCCAGGCCTCCACCGTGGTTCGGATTCCACGTTAAACTGTAGGTTCTCCATTTCATCTCACAATCAGCCTACCATTACACATTAGCGTAAGTGCGTATAGCCCGAACGGGTAGTAAGACGCGGTGCTAATAATAATAATAATAATAATAATAATAATAATAATAATAATAATAATAATAATAACAATAATAATTCAAACCTAACGTAACGTAGTGGTAATGCTAATGTTTTGTAATGCATTTAATGTTTGATAATAAAATAGAATTTAACATAATGGTAATTTTTTGGTCAGTAAAATTGGATATAGTTTCACTCTTTAAAAAGTTAATTTACATTCGCCAACTTAAAAAACTTGCACGCTAAAATGTTATTTTGCAATTATTTCTTAAACCGTTCATGATAGCAAAATTAAAAAGGCAAACATTGTCTACAAAATATGGTGTAATAGTTTTCTTTGTTATCTTGGCCATTTTCATAGTGAAACATTTGTAATACTGTATGATAGCCATTTATGGAGCTTCACTTCAGATTATTTTCATCTCACACCTAGGTTACGTTAGTTTGGAGTTGCTAGGTTTGGCATAGGCTTAGGGAAAATTTAATTGTGGGAGAGTGAGGGAAGGTGTTACCGTGGGTGTATGACATTATATTATGACTGAAGATTAAACCCTAAGAATCAAGAACATTGTTATTTTATATAATAATGATAGAACTTTATTTGTGTGTGAGAGGGAAGGAGGGGAAAGAACCCATAAAGTATTTTCTGGACTTTCTACCCTACTCTCCCCAGTTAAGGCTAGAAAATAGTATATTCCTTGAAGCTATTTGAAGTGATCCTCGTTTAGTGAATTTTTTGAGAGCATACTCGTTTTACAGCTATTACGGTGCGCCCCACGAAATCTATTGAAATTTCTATACCTATAAAGGATATTTGGAGCAGTGCTCCTTTGGGAATTTTTTGGAAATTGGATGTCTCTAAAAACTATTTTAAGAAGTGACCACCATATTATTATTGTTTATAAATTAGATTCCCTCGAATTTTTTTAAGTTTGGAATAACCTAGACGTTTTTTGGAATGGTCTTCACCTGGTTTGTTTTTCCTTTTATGCCCAGGCTACTCTAGATTTAAGGGTGTTAGTTTTGGGGGTTATCCTCGTATTATCCTACTATCCCCCGCTATATAAAGGTGCCAAAAAGAAATCCCGCCCTGGTACAAAAATTACCTCAGACCGGCCCTGGTTAAACAGACACACAGACAGGCGTCATTACAAAAAACACTTTTTTGGGTTGAAGAGTAGGGAGGGGGGGAGGGTGTCATCAAACGTCGACATATATCAACATCTCAGGCTATTATTTTTTACGGTCACATTAGTGTTTGAAAAGTTAAAGAATATATATATATATATATATGTATATCTTGAAAATTATTTGTCTTATAAAATTGTTTCATATAAAGTATATTTATTATAAATATACCTACATATTTGCAATGATAAGTAATTTCATATTTCGAGGAGTTACTGATCTATGATTTTTAAATAAAAAGTGAATTTACGCGTTAGGCTGTAATCCTTAAAGTCATTTTTGTAAAATTTGCTTGCTACAACTGCACACATCTAAGTCGTAAAACAGAGACTTACCCCATTGCACGGATGTCGACCCAAGTTAAGCCAGCTACGGACACTACACTCCCAGCCACAAATAAAGTGCCAGGCCTCAACAACATGCCACGATAGACTGAGCCGGTGCCTCCTCAATATCCATGCGCAAAAAAAAACCCGGGCCAAAGAACTTCAGAAGAAAAGAAGAGACTCTTCACCCCAGTGTCCAGGCTGTTCCCAAGTGGTCTAGAAACGTATGGAAGATTCAATTGCGTGTGGATTCCTCCCTTTGTTTATTCTCTTTGGATTACCACCCCTCCCTGTGTGGTCCCTTCGTTCTGTGTTCCGTGAGTTGTGTTGAATGATATATAAGACTGGTTTTGAAATTATAGAGCACTCTTGGACATGCTTCGGTAGTTGTACGAGGCTAAGGCTTCAGTTATTATTTATAAAATGTAAGCAAAATTTTCTTTCGGCGTATTTATTTACTTTCTGTCTTCTAAATTCTCTTTCGGCATAATATTAATAATTTATTTTCTATTATCGAAATGATGAGACTCTGGTCACACATGATTAAACAGAGACTTTAGATCATTTAAATATAGGGATATTAAATTTTTTGGCATATTTATTGTTTATTTATCTCAAACCTTTTGAGTAATAGTCAAATTTGGTTTGCTCGGTTAAATATTAGATCTTGGAAATCTTTATTAAATATTAGTTCTTGGAAATGTTTATTAACTTAAATTAATCTTGTTGTTAATCTTGAGTTCTAAGTAGTAAGGTTATAGTTATGAGGTTGGGCGCTAATTGTAGGACAGCACTTGTGATGAGATGGTTGAAAAACTTTATAGTAATTTTGATTATTGAACGCAATTCTTTTATCAGGATTAGCGAATATATTGTTGGTTAATTTTAGGATCGATATTAGAGTTTATTGATATTATATAATTGATTTTTATATATGATGGGCCAGTGAAGTACTTTCATTTGTATCACTACGAAATTTGTTTTGAAAGTTACGGGCAATACTCAAGTCAAATTATTGTTAGTATTGGAAAATGAGGATTCCTGAGGAATTTTAAGATGAAGGTTTTGTATTTACAATCTTTGGAGACTGATTGGAATAAACAATGACTTTCACGTATGATATTGTTAACCAAGATCAAAAATTTAATTGTTAATATATTGTTGTTTTCTTCAAGTTAAGCTATTGTGTCATGATGAGCACGATGTTTGTACATTATTAATTCAAATAAGGACGTCTTCCTAATTTGACATGTTGCAAATAATATTTAATTCAGTCTTTTAATAAATGATCAATTCTGTTGACTTCTCGATGTATGCTACTTTCCTATTACTTATATATCCTTAGGTTTTATAACTTCCCGACTTTTAAGAGGTTTTGTTTTTGGTGGTGGTTCAGGTGTACATTTAACCATTGTTGAGGCTGACCGTCTGGTATAGTCCGCAAACAGATTGGGTTGCGTGTTCTGGGTACAGTTTTTGTATTCAGATTTTCAATATTTTTTTTATAACTCACACAATTCACTACTATTGCCGTTTTATTAGTTTTTTATTTTTGGCACCCTACTTGTTAGGTTTTGGGTTTCATTTTGACGAAAAATTAAGAGTAGCAATTTTTTTATTTGTAATACTGATTCATGTTTAGATATGAAATTTAATCATAATCATTAGTGTAGGTTTTGATTTTTTTTTTAATTCTCATTTCGCCTTTCAGTAAACTACTCTTAATTTTAGGATTAGATATCCAATTCCAAAAACACTAGACACCAAGTTTTAGCCTGATCGCTAAAATAATTTTGGGTCTACTCCGAGGTACAGACATACTTAAGGGAATCCAAAACCAACTTTTTCTGTTTCGGGGGGTCATGAAACGTCTAAATTCATCAAAGTCTCAAGTGTTTTTTTTTTCGATAATACTACTTTCTCTACCTATAAGGTGTCGATAAAGTAAAAATGACAAACATTGCTACTGCGGTAGTTAATGTTTATTATTCTAATAATAAATATTAAAGTTGTTATATATTTGTGTTTACTACTTTTGAAAACTCATTAGTTTCAGTGTGTCATCTACCCCCTCTCCTATGGGCTGGATCTGTCAGGATAGCTTGCGGGAGGGGTTAGCTGGGCTAGGTCCCGGCAAGGTACTTGTGCGGGTTCGAAATAATACGTAGGGTTACGAATTTTGGTTTAATATTAGTACTAAGAGATAACGTGATGTTAAATGAAATATTAAAGAAATATGGGAGATTGTACGATCGCACATGAAAGAACTGGCTTATTCGTGAAAACATAGACTGATAGAATGACCGACATGGATCGCGACCCCCTACAGAACTCGAACTCGAGACCTTGCTCTTGCCGGTTGCCCTCTAATCACAAGTGCTACTAATGACCCTAAAATCAAGTATATTATGGTCCGGCGTCGGGCAGCGTGATTGCCTCTGAAATTGATGATAATGTGTCAGCCCCAATGTCAACAAAATATAGGCTTTTAGCCCAGTCTGGCCCCTTTACTCCCCAACTAACACTGTTGTGAGTAGTCAGCATTCTTCTTTAATATTTCTAATTCGTTACATCATATTTGCTAGGCCAACGCTTGCAATCACTTCCGTCCAAGAAAGTAATGTAAATCAAAACAAACATCCCAACATTGCTCAGGGTTGTGACAAGTGTATGATATTTATCTTAAAATTGAACATTGATAATGTCAGAGTCTATGAAGCAATATTTCAGGAATTAGTTCTAAACCCAGTGCCTCTTGATTTATATTTGTATATTTGTCAATTTTTCGTATTAGGCATCTTCCAATGTTTCACAGCATTGTTTTTAATGTTCCATTAAATTACTACATTTAATTAAATATATCCATGTAATAAAACCATAAAATTCAAAATAGCACAAAATATTGTATATTTTAGTAATCAAAATATAAAGTTGGAGCTGATGTATTTAGTGTAGTTTATGTATTTTTATTATCTCGAATATGGATTTTGGATAATTTTAAGAATCTGAGTATAATTTTATGCACAGCGCTGTAACAGTATTAATAGTTATGAATTAGTAATTGCTGCAAATTTAATCTTGAGAGGTTGGAAAAGATAGCTATATAAGAACACTGGACGGCTCATTTTTGTATATTCAAGCAACTACATTTCACGAAGAGAGCTGCCATTTTTCTGGCTAGGAGCTACATATGGCTCTGGAGCCACACGTTCCCAACCCTTGATATAGAATAGATCATAAAAATAAAGATACCATATTCACGTATAACAAGTGATCACTAGTAACATATTTTTAAAAGTTGATTTTTTTTAACCTCTTCAACACCCTTAAAGATCCCGTAACTTATCAGAGCAGATTTAAACTTAACACTTACTTACTACCCGAGAAAACAAAAGAACACTAAAAAAAACTTTGATGTATTCCCACTTTTATAAAAATCATGAATTTACTGTATTTTATTTTATCGACTAGTTTTTAATAATCTCAATTACTCACCCTAAATAGATAATTTAACAATTTTAACATTTTGCAGTCCATACAAAAATGTTATAAAAATCACATGCTCTACAAAAAAAGGGCTGCCTTAAAAAACATGAGGGCTTATGGTCTATAAATTCCTAAAGCCGAGGGAAACCAACACAAAATTAGACATATTTTGTTGGTGAATTTCTTAGATCATAATTCAAAATAAGGTTTTTACGGCCTTTACAACGATTTAATCTTTGGGTAGGATCAAAACCTTTCCCAATTAATTAGAATGAGATTTGTTCAACTTCACTGTTACTGAAAAATGTAAATGTACTTTAGTTTTTTATGTCTTGATTTGTCTTCATTAAACAATATGAATTAAAACTATTTTATAAAGCCTAACTTATCTCACACATTGCTGTTTGGAAACAAACAAGTCTCCCAACTTGAGAATTTATGATCCAGAAGCTATTTAGATGCGTAAACTCTGACTAACATATGGGAAATTATTTCGGACTATTAATACTTTATCACCACGTCATTGGTTTATTTCTAAGATAGTTACACTTATCTTTTGCTGTAAGAAGTGATGCACCCAAGGGGGAGAGGGGCAAACAGGGTATTTGACCCCCTTCCACCTCTTTCCCCAACACCACAAATAATGTTAATAGAAATTTAAATAACATTAAGTATAACTAACATTAAAGATGTGTTGAATGAATATGTTACATTTTAAGACCAGGCTTCAGATTTAAACCTAATATTCAAAGTGTTTACCGTTACACACAAAATTAACAATTGAAAAAGACATACAAATAATAGCTTCAAGACCATTTATATTATTTAAATTACTATAAAACTACTCAAAATTATTTATAAAAGCACTTAATATTCATAAATATTCTAGGCCTTCAGGGCTTAGGAGGCTGTCAACCCCAAACCCACTCTCTTCACCAAAATGTAATTCTTGCTACAGCCTTGATTGAATGCCCTCCCCCCCAAGTAAATGGCTGGGTTCCGCCACTGATAGGTAAATTATATGAAAATATATTTTATTTTACCTTTTCCTTCTAAATTATCTTGAAATGGTGAAATCACACTCCTGACGTTTGGGATTCTTTGATGCATAATTATATAAAATCACAATGACTAATAAGTCGTTAATGTAAAACAAAAACTAAAAGAACACTATTTAAACTTCACGATCCTTTTTACTAAAGAAAAACAAGAATTACCTTTAACAACGGTTAAAGTAGCCTCGTCAACCGCCTTAAACACCCCGCCCCCCCCCCTTCCCTTTTCCCCACTATCAATGCTGAAACGCCTAATATTTGTTTGCCACATACATGATAATACATGTGACCAGAATACCTAAACATAAATCAATGTATTTAATCAGTGTATAATTTAAAGCTTGCTACATATACTATTATTTTACAATTAACTTAATAAATAAACAATTGTGATATTGAATCTTTTTCAATAGTTGGCACAATGCTTAGCTTGCTTCACATGAACAGCATGACCTGGGTTGTGAAAACCCGAGCTCATTGGCCAATTACTTATGGGCGAGCGGAAAGGAATGTGTTGCCACCCCATAGACATTGGGCAAGGTCATTAGAGCCTCCCTAGCTTGCCTTGCCTTTTTCAGGTAGCAAGCCCTGGGTTTCCTATTGTGCTAAGTAGAACCTTTTGGAAGAAGAATTACTTAAAAAACAGTATTCTTGGAATATGAACCAATATTAGTTTTAAAATTAATAATTCTTTATATTTATTAACAATTTAAACATTAGTGTTTACACAGTTCACACAGACAGCATTGAATTAAACGAAAAACCTAGTCCATATCAATATGGGTATGCGGCGCAGGACTAGCATACTCAGAGAATACGCCACTGCTCTCAGTTAAAGTTTCATACTGAACATGCCTCTGGTAAACACAATTTAGTGGTTAATTCTTTTTCTCCATCAATGATGGTTTGTTTCCCATTGTTTCACACCCTGTTCCACATCACTTAGCTGTTAGCCAGACTATTCCACAGTCCTTCATTCCATTGGTCTGACATCAAAAGTATGACCCTTAATCATAAAAATATATTTCATTAGCTAATACAGGGAGAAAAGGTTGAAGGTTTTATTATTCATAAAGGGTTGTTGTGCTGTTAAGGAAAACACTTGAAAGGTAGTAATATATTTGTACCCATTAAGGTAAAAAGTATGACCCTGAAATATTTCCATGACTCTGATGTTGGTGGACACCTAGGTATCTTTCAATGGCGTCGCTTCAGGGCAAGCACTGCTTGCCTTTGATTGAAGATATGTAATTTTTTTATTAAATGTTTGCAAAAAATTGTTTTTGCCTGGTAATCACTTAAATGTAATTCAAACATCAGTGGGTTGGGGG
>CABFOW010000177.1:109060-138397 GCA_902141385.1 Timema californicum
GGGTGTGGGGGGGGGGGGGATCCCATACATGGCAGTGACAGTAACATGCATGCGAGACGTGCACTAGTCCATCTAATGGTGGTTTAAATTCTGTATTTGTCTGACTTTCATCCCATTGATCTAGCTACTGTAGTTCTTATTTGTGAAGTCATATATTTTGGATTTTGGAGGGAGAGAAGATGATCTGTGGATGCCAGGTAAAAATGCAAGCAGCTGAGCTATGATTTCTCTTGCCCTTAAGGTGACAACTAGAACTCAAGTCACTACCCCTCTCTTCCCCTTTCAAAACATAGGGGGATGGTATGGCATGAAAGGGGAAATTAATATATTATTTCGAAGTTACTGACCACATACCTACACATTTTTAAGCTCGGTACACACGACACAACTTCTTGTAAATAAAGTTTTACAAGAAGCTGCAGCCTGAAGATGGCGTCGGGTGAACAATAAAACTTGTACAAGATCTGCTTTTCACAACTTATTCTATACAATTTTAGGGGGGAAAAAAGGCATCCTTTATCAGCCATTTTTCTTGTACAACTTTTGAGTTGTAAGCACAAAGACTTCGTCTGCTAAAAAGTTACTTAAAAAAAAGTGATTGTAAGAAAAACAGCTAAATACTTGAAAACAAACAAATAATTATAATTGAAGGTGGTTAGACTCCAAGTATAAAGGTTGTCAATTGTTTTAAACAGATATTAAAAAATTGAAAATAATACTTTTTATTTTCATAATATTTAGGAATGACTAAGAAATTATTTACAGTAAATACCAATATTTTCCAAATCATTCGATCATTATTTTTCCATAAAAAGGGCGAAAGTGCCATATTTTTTTCAAATATTGTATGCAATCACAAATGCTGTGTGAACTAGAGATGGGCGATATATCAATGGCTGTGATTTTTTCACCGATACCATTTGATCACTGATACTCCAGGTTACTCGATCTCAAAAGTATCGGTGATTGAGATATCTGTGATCGGAGATACTCGCAATACTCGAGATACGGAGCTAGTATGGCTTCTTTTTCTAGACACTCGAATAAATACTCGCTTCACGGCCTTTGTTATTCTTTTATTTTCTACCAACTAATTGAGAATCGACCTTATTGACTGGCATGTTTTAAGTGTTATTTCTATTTAAAACACTTGATCTCTTAGAGCTCATTTATCAAAAACAGTATAAGATTGCTACGTAAAAATGACTTTAATAGTTTAAATGTTTCCTTCACATGCATTTTCAATACAAAACATTTGTTGTTAAGAGCAAAATTCAAAAGCAAGCTTACTAAGCAAATCACATTTCGGATTCTTTTTAAAAGTAGACTACGAAAAAAAATCATTTCTTTTTTTCGGTGATCCTATCTCCAAAATCGCAAATAATGAATTAAAATAAGTAACAAAATAGAAAAAATAGAAACAAACCTTAATATATACAATGCGTTGATGATCCTCATCATCCTATAGTATAATCTAACGTGTGTTTATATAATAATTGATTAAATATTTTCTAGCATCTTTTAATTTAATGCTAAGTCTCAGTGCTGTGGTTATTAGTTTTATTCCTTTGTATTTAAATAGGTTTATTTGCTTCTAATAGATGTATAGCTCATCTACTATTATATGTACGGTATTTTACAATAATATAATATATGACCTGCTTTCCAAACGTTTTCTAAACAAATCACCATTATGTTATGTTCATTTTTAATCTCACATAAATTTTAATTGTAGTGAAATAGATCACTAAATAAATTACACAATCACAAGAATTTCTTATAGTACGCAAAATAAGTTAATATTGGTATTCAAGTTTAACATAATGTTTGTTGGACCAATAATTTTGCTCAAATTACATAACATTTCACTATAAAATACTAAATAACATATTTTATTTTTCTATTTTTCAATTGTATTAAACTTCTTAAAATGCATACTTTTGTATTGACTGTACATTAGTCAGGCAACACGAAACCCGGAGATTAGGTAGCTGTATGTCAATAATGTCAATAATGTCAATGTCAGTGCCGAGTGCCGACAGAAAGAGCTTATGTTAAGTCTCTAAGTATCGAATTCCATTGCAAGCCGCCAAACTCCCAAGTAATTAGTTCTCCTTTCAAGTTCCAACCGACAACCGAATGTCATTGGATTATTCGAGTAAATACCCAGTACTCAGAAATACTCCATACTCCATTACTCGATACTCGAGACTCTATTGTACGCGCCTACTCGGACAGCAGCTAAATACTAGCTTTGACCGTGGTTGGAAAGTGAAAAATATCGGTCCATCAAAACACTGTGAATACAGGTCACAGTGAAAAATCACTGGTATAAATCACCGATATTTTAAAATCACAGTCACTGTATTCACTGATATCGTAAAATCACTGTTTTTCCCATCTCTAATGTGAACAGTCATTAGCTAAAATTTGTATGCAATCCATGTGACCAAGATATTGTACAATTTCTTGCACAACTTTTTGTAAAAGAAGTTGTATCATGTGTATTGGGTCTTAGAGTTTAGTGGAGTTTATTGTAGCAGGTGTTTTTGTTATGATGTATCAGTGAAAGCTAACAAATGAAAGTTTATAAGTATGTCTATAAGAAGTAATAACACAATAATTTAAATCACAGAACAGAAGGAAGCCCAAAGCCACAAGTATCATAAAAACACAACTGCAAATAGCTTCTTGAAACATAAAAACTTTTTTTTTAATCCAGGACCTCCTCTTCCAAGCTTGCCTAAGAAATTTGGTTACGAAACGCTACTAGTATCTTTAAAACTCACAAAAAAGATCACTCCAGAGTAGTTGTTTTTTTGCCCAACCATTAACAGGATGACAGAGAGTGAATTAGGATGTGTGAAGACTGTATGGGGGCTAAACCCAGTAGTGAGATTCAGTTGGTTCACACAAACTAATAAACCCTGTTTATGATGATAGTTTGTTCAGTAGTTGTTATATCATGTAAGGTTAACTATTAACTTACAATCATTTAATGTATCTTGTTGTCATATGATATAGTTTTATTAGTTCAGTTTGTTGTAATATAATGTAGACTTTACCAAAAATCAATTTGAAGTCCCGTGTTCAGGTAATGTTTCAAAAGTACAGTTTAGGCATAGAAACTCATGTCTATCTTGATAAATGCATTTACCTTATTGGTAATCTTACTTGTATTGTGTCTCTTTTCACGCAATATAAGTTATTTACTGAAAGGAGATATTTACTTTAATGACTGGTTTAATATTTACAAGTGCCTAAGTGCCGCTTGGTGCACTTTGTATCCTAATAGTGTTACCTTGAGCAAACAAACTTTGAGCTATATCAAAGAGTTACAAGAGAAAGTTTAGGTCACTTTACCATAGTACTTATGGCTTTTCCCTTTTACATTAATTTTAGTATAACAGCACTAGTTTCCTTATATTTAGTAGCAGGGTAGTTGTTCCCCTGTGTCTGAGCACCACTAGCTGAATATTTATGTTGGAGTGGCCAGCAGCCTTAAGATACTGTTTTTTGTTTTCTTATGGCATTGACATTTTATCTAATATATTTCTCATGTTAGTGTCTCTAATCATGCTGCACTTATTACTCTCGGGCTCTCCCTAACTAGGATTTGGCCATCCGTTTTACGTGTTGTGGTTTGACTATTGCATTAATGTTGTTGATTAACAAACTGCTGTCTTTGTGTTTGACAGTGAGTGCTAAGGTCAGTGTGGCAGTACTCTTGTATTTTCTGTAAGCAAACTATGGATCTTTCAATGTCTCACTATCTTCTTGTATACTTAAGGTTCCTGTGCCTAAGTGATGTTTCATAATATTCCAAGACAAATCAAACTCACTTGTATTAATCATAAACTATTTGTAATGTTTCCTAATTGATGATTAAAAATTATCTACACTTAAACTTATTTTTGTAACATGTATATTTGATCCTATCTTTCTTTCTATAACCATTTGTACTAGCATATAAATGGGTTACGTGACCAACTAGGATGTGTTCCTAGCTAGTAGGAAGTGATGCAGTATAAACGACCAACCATAGTGGCATACACAAAAAAAACCAAACTTATTTGACTGTTTTTACTAGCATACAAATTGGTTACGCGACCAGCTAGGATGTGTACCTAGCTAGCAGAAAGTTACTGTGCGGTATAATCAACCATTCATAGTGGCATACACTAAAAAAACTTATTTGACAACACTATCTATTTGTAACGCATGAATATTATACACATTAAAAAAACATTAAATGTTGATATCATTAAAAGGAATAAGACCTAGATTGTAGTGGACCCCAGGCTTGATCTAAAGGAAGAAATGATGAAGAATATGGGCCCTGATGAGGCCATAAAATATCTAGGAGCATAGATTTGCATTGGTGTACTGCTGAATCAGGATATAGGTAGAACATTTATAGATATTGTGGGAAGAGTTACGCAGCTCCAGATAAAGCCCCATCAAAAGATCGAGCTAATATCCACTTTTATCATGTCAAGATTCATTTATCCATTAATAATGAAATTCCTAAAAATCTATGGTGTATATGCATTAGATAGTTCAGTGTGATAAGTGATTAAAGGATTTCTGCATCTGCCTACTTGCACAACATCTGGCATCACTTACACCAGAAAGAGGGCTGGGGGGACTGGGTTTTTCTAAGATGGCAAATATCATCTCAGTTGCAGTATTAAGAGTCCATAACAAATTACTCATGTCCAAAGACCTCCTAATGCTGATGTTGTATAACACCAGTGCAACTAAGGTGGCTAAAGTTGCAGAAACCCTGGGAATTGAGTGGCCTCTAACCAACCAGTCTATCTTAAGAGTGAAACTTCGACTTAAAGATGAGAAACTGGTATGGAAGGAGTATCGAAGTCAGGGCAAGGGGGTCAAGTATTTCAGGGACAACAAATGGCTCTACTCCCCCAACACTCTAAAATAAATCCAGATACAGTGAAGTTCTCAAGATAAGATGTAATGTTCAAGCTAATCTGGTTGTCCAAGCGCGATAAAAGGAGATAGAGGTGGAATGTAGAAGATGTAGCCAAGAAGTGGAAACAGCGGCTCATATTCTTGGGTGTAGTGTAAGAACTAAAGATAGGTATATCAAGAGACACAATGAAGTGGCCAAGAGGGACTTCCTTGCTGCTGACAAACAGAGTAAGGCAATTGATGAGCCGGGGTTGGTCACCAGTTCTGGAATGAAGTTAAAACCAGACCTTGTATTGAGTCATAGCAATATGATGTGTTGTGAATGTTACTGTAAGATATGAAGAAGGGATGTCACATGATGAAGCATGTAAGGAAAAGATTAAGAATCATGAGGTTCTGGAAAAATGATTGAAAAAACTGTAACCGGGCCACAGATTTATGGGGGTGGTGCTTCGAGTTTTTGCAGCATGTCAAGGAAAACGCTGGGGTCCATTGGAATAACAGATCCGAATTCATTGTTTACGTTAGCGCTGAATATCTTGTGATCCTCAATAGAGATATTTAATGTTTATTTAATTACTAATTTATTTAATATTTATTTATTGAAACTTCAATTTTTACATTTAAATTATGTCATTTTGATACATTAGTGCATTACCATATAATATTTTATTTTTAATGTCTAAAATAAATAATGTTCCCTAAAAAAATATATATCAAAATTAATAAGCATGACCACATATTTATTCTTATAAACTGTCCTTGACATAAGTTCGATAATGGCCATAATGTTGAATATCAAATAAAATGAGTATACAAATAGTGACTTAATAGGGCTTATGCCGATTGAGGCGGTTTGTCTGCCTGTGGTGTTGATAGCCCCTGTTGTCATTGTGACGCTCATTGCGTCCTCCCCAGTTTTGCTGACGCTGCACCCTGCCCCCACTTTGCTGTGCCCAATCAAAGTTGCGCCGGGGCTTGTTGTACCAGGGGTCCACTATAGGGGGCGTGTTTGAGCCTTCACTCCGAAGCATGAACTCTGGGTCTAATTCAGTGTACCTGTCAGCAAACTCCACCTCACACGCCTCCAGAAACTGCTTCTGTTCCTTGGTGAGGTTAGGGGACCCAAGGGATGTGCTCCCAAAACCTGAGTTCTCCTCTGCTGTCATTACTCTGATTGGTATTTTACTTGTAATAATAAGATGACACTTCAAAGTTTATTTTGTGTTTGTATGTTTTAATGGCTGTGGAAATGTTGTCAACTTTTGTAAGACTTGGGCACTATCATCAAGGAATCTGAAACTAAAGAAAACACAGAATGCATTTGAACATGTGTAATTATTGACAAGAAATCCCTTCAACAACTTACCCTGAAAATTCTATGTTCTCAATTTTAAACTGAGCATATTACTTTTTCTCATTAAATTTGGATCTGGCGATATATATTAACCAGAAGCTTTATAACCAATGTGTAGCCAAATTTTCTTAAGGATAGACATATCTCAGATATTAAAAGTTATTAGATATACTTAAACATATTCATTGATTAAGTTATGTGATCTGTAGGTGTCACTTTTGATGGATATTATCATTAATTATAAAATAACACTAAAAATATCGTAAAAAGTAATCAATGGTGACCACAATTGTTCTTTGTATTTTATAAAGGGTAGTCCAAATGTACATTTGTAAGAGACTCAAGGTATAATTGTTATTCAATTGTTATGTTCACCATATTTAAGTTTAAAAATTATCCAATATTTAAAACACTCTATTATCAATCTAAGTAATCATCATCAACTATTTCTAGCCTGTAGCTAGGTTCGTTTAGTAAAATATCTCCATCTTCCTCTATCCTTCCTTCTTTAATTGCTTTCATTCTTCTTTCTCACACCCGCCTCGGTGGCGTAGTTGGCTAACGCGCTTGTCGTGTTGAGCTCGACTGCTGAGGACGGGGAGATCGAGGTTTGAATCTCGGTCAGGTGAACTTGGGGTGGTTTTTTCAAAATGGTTTTCCACTCTCCCTCCATGCAAATGCGGGTTCACTTCCTCTAATTCAACCTTCTCAATTCCTAGTTCATTAGAGTAATTAGTACTTAAAGCGTATAACCCGAACGGGTAGTAAGACGTGGTGCTAATATAATAATAATTATTCTTTCTCACATGCACACTTTCTGTTATCTACTCCTACCACCTCTTTCTTGCCTCGCATGCAGTATTTTTACTACATACTTCATTTCCATCATTTTCTTTGGCAGCCTCTTTTTTCTCATACTCATGACATGCCCATACCATCTTAGTCTTGCTTCCCCAACTATATCATGTACTCCCTTTACTCCTAATCTTTCCCGGATAACTTCATGCCTAATCTTGTTTCTCCTCGTGACAGCTAGCATGCTCCTCACAAACTTCATTCCCATAGCCTCCACTTTCCTAGTCTCTCTTACATTCAGTGTTCATATTTCTGCTGTATTTGTGCCTCCTGTTATCCTCATGTTTTCACTCTTATAACTCCTTCAACCTTCTTCATCGCTTTACAAACTTTAATTCACACTTCATATGCCTTCTCCACATCCATAAATACCATTATCAAGTCTTTCCCATATTCATACCTTCTTTCTATCCACTGTCATATGGCTAAGATTAAGTCTTTTGTAGACCTCTGTTCCCTAAATCCATGCTTTTCATCTCTCCACCTTCCTTTCATTTTATTACTTATGCTCTCAATTACAATAGCTTCTCATATATTTTTGTGCAGTGGCACATCAGTGTTAAACCCCATATAATTTTTACATCTCTTTCTGGCTCCTTTCTTGAAAATATATACCTAATATAACTCTTTTTTCCCAGTCTTCTGGTACCTTGTTTTCCTTCCAAACCACTCTTGGCACCCTGTATCAACTTGAGTGAAAGCAGCATTTTCCAAGTGGATGTGAAACTCAAGTGCAAAAGGTTTTGCGTGTATAGTTTAAAGATCTTGTGAATCCCATTAACAGAGAGCTCAGAAGTATTATATTGTGTTTGTGATTTGTAAGGAAGACATTTTAAAGTACATGCCGTGTTCATTAGGAAGAAAAATTATAAAATAAATAAAATACTGTAGGAAAAATGTCTAGCTTTTAAAATTAAAGTTAAGATAAAGGAAGTTATACAAGAATGATGCAAAGCACAGTCAAAGTACTAGTCAAGCACAAGTAAAGTAGAAGAAATGTCCAAGTCAAGTCTATCAGATTCTTTGCTAGAACGTCTGGCTAGCAGTCAAGTGATGAACTCTTATAATGAGCTACCACACCCCAGTGGAAAATGAAATTATCTACTCCTACTGCTTTCTATAGTGACAAGTTTACTTGTAAGGTTAGCAAAAATTACTATAAACAAACAAAGATTTGTTAATATGGAAAAAACATGGTTTTGATGTGGATCTATTTATTGGTACAGATCAAGAATCATTCAATTATAAAAAAATATAAAAGGTGAGGATGGGACTATGGCAGCTGAGGGAATAAATAGCCTAACTAGTAATATTTTAAAACTGCCGATAAATTTCAAAACAGTGAGTGTTATTTGATCAGTTAGTTATATAATTCTTTAGTTATTTCATTTGTATCTGGTATATTATACCAATGATATTAATCAAAACCTAGATTATATATGTCCACCATATTGTCTTTAAAACAAAGCACTATCAAAATATGATTTGTCTCAATAGTCAATGCACACCACACCATCTTAAGGAAATATCAAAATATAAGCTAAGTACAGCCAAAGTCTGTTTAGGATCAGGTCTATGCATGACTTCTCCGCGACTAACTTTATTGAATCATTTCTTGGAAATGAGCTGCTCAATTGTCCTAGCAAGCAAATAAACATGTATTCTACTTTGCTTGTACTTTGACTGTGCTTGGCATCATTCTTGCATACAGCCCAAAGTCTCCAGTCACTAGCTGAGTGGGACTGCCGGCAAACCAAGTGTTGCCTAAGATTGTTACTTACAACTTTCACTCAGAACGTTGTCCAATATAATAGCATAAAATCCATTTTTGGACACTGTGTGCTGGTCCTCATTCGCACTTTTTAAAGGCTCGAATAACCTAAAAATACAGTATTTAAAGTAAGTTAATAGATTGTTTATGCTCCACACCTTATTACTCACCTGAGATATCCACATATGCCTTTATAATCATGGGAATAGGATCATGAAAGATTAATTTATAATAAGTGCATCCTCCCTTTCAAAGTGTAAAACCATTTTGGTAAAACATCGTAATACACCTGGCCAGGATTTGAGCCTCGGCCTCTTTGTAATTTAAAAATTACTAGACAAAACTGACACCTTTGTTTGTACGCCTATTGGTGTGGATTAGGTACCAACTTTGTTGTAGGCTTACATATACTATAGCCAATTTAAGTAACCTAGATTGGTGGACACACGGACTAAATGCAAGGCTTGTTTAGTCTGGTTTGATTCTAACAAGGTCGGACCTTTGAATTCCAAATGGTATGATGTGGTGCAATAATAATGATTTGATCAATTCTTTGATATAAATGAGTTTATAAAGACTTAAAAAATGATTAAGAGATAATAAAAAATAAAAATAAATGAGTGAATAAAGTATTTTCTTTATCTGTTGTTTGCTAAAGATGTTGAAGGTTTAGACTGCTACAATTAATATTTTGTGGTCCATTTTGAAGGAAAAGGATATCACTAGTGGGTAAGTCCCCCTTTACACCAGGATCTATAAGTCATTCACGAGCCAAGTTTACCTGGATGACAGCTCGAAATGTTACTAGAAGTAATCCCTAATATATCACTACGCCAACAGCTGACATTATCACTTTGGATGACTGTAATGAAAAGAGATGGTAATATATTAATGTGATAGTTAACCACAGTAATTTAGGCCAATATTATTTATATATTTATTTGAGGTCGGACACAAAGTTTATTTATAGTTTTATTCCACTTAAAAAAATATTCACACCACTTTCACAAAAACTTCTAACGAACATAGCCTCAAAATGGCGACTGACGAATTTAAACCATATGATTGAACATAACGGTAAACAAGTTTTTTACAATGATGCAGACACGCAGTTGATGAAAATATTTTATTCAGTTAAATATTTCAAAATACGATAAACTAATCATAAAATCATTTATTGTATGTAAAAAAAATGACAAGAATTTTCTCTTTTCCAAGGAAATACAATGCCTGTATTAAAAGGTATTGATGTGTGCACTATATTAAAGATAATAAATAATGTTCCAAAACGAAAAATAAGTATTACGAAATAAAGAAATAAAAATAAGTGTTTAAAATAGTGTTTCGAGTTGGATAAAAGAAATTATTTAAAAAAATGAAATAGTATGAGAAAATTTTAGTTTACATTATTTTAAATGTAATATATAACAGGTAATTAAAGATCTTTAAATTTATAACAAAACTGTGATCTTTTACAAGTGTTGACAACCCAAAGCCTAGACATATGATTTTCGAACTGTCATCCAGGTAAAAACCTATCGTGAACGGACTTTAGATAGTAAACAAGTGCTGAGTGTCTCACCAGCCTAAATGGTGGCCACAGTGGGTGCACAGGCAAAACTTCCAAGCATAGCCTGGGAACCACGAGAAATCACTCTGCCACTGGGAACAAACACAACAATAATTACTTTAAAAAGTATTTTTAAGTAAAAACAAAATGATTAGCTACAGTACTTTACAAACAGTTTTATTTTCTCATTCACACAATCTAATATCATTTTAGTGTCCTGACAATTTTGGTTTTGTTGATTTTTGCTAAAAATAAAAACAATCCTCAAAAGCTACAGAATGACATTCTAATATCTTACTTACAGTATCCCAAGAAAAGTTATACTGTAATTTTAATTAGTTTTGAAAGTGAATCTCACAAACCACTTTTATCATCTATAAACTCTATGATCAGTAGAAGATGGGGGTTAATATTTTAACTGGGGATGAAATCCACAAATCCTTAAGGCTATTTTAAATTTGAGGTTCAAGACTCGAATCATTAAAAAAAATATTCAATTTTTCAAATAGTGATACTGGAATATAAATTGTTCAGATAGAAAACTAAAAAACACATTTTAACCTGGTGCTCTATTCCGAATAACTTTTCAAATGAAATTTGTTTTAAAGCTCGAATACTGAATACTGGTGGTTCAGAAAAACATGATTATAGAAAAAACTCAACAACCAGGCTTCATGTCATTAATTTAACTTAACTGAATGTATGAATGTTATAATTATAACGAATTGATTAAATGAGATTTTTTTTAACATTTAGCTACAATTTATATTTTATATTATTCCATTATATTTCTATTTCCTTTAAGGTTAATAATTTTTTTTCAAGATTTAAATTCAAATTTGGGATTCGAAGTATAAAGGAAGATTTGGATTTAGTAGTGGCTTCTCAACCTAACATTAATTTTAACCATTTTACATAGCATTTAACTGGGCTATGTGAACCACCTGGACTACTATTCAATTTTACCTCACAATACTTTTTATACACAAGTTTAGGTGAGCTGTGCATGTCCATTGTGCCTGTGTATTGTGGCATGTTATTTCGAGAACTCCTCATAAAAATATGTCAAGGGATTGATTGGTCATTCCCTACAAAGGTATCACCTGATCCACTCCGGTGCAACTCGCCTTGGAAATAGTCACCACTCGGAACCGTATCCCCAAAGGATTCTCCAGAAACTGTACCGGCACAGAACGCCTGCCGAACAATGACTGGTTGCTCTGAACTAGCGCCAACGGGCTGAAAATGTTGTATAAGTAGCTGGAGTCAGCGGTGTCTGCCCCACACTCTCTGCATAGTAGGAAGTCTAGAGAGGCAAGTACAATACATCACATCCCATTACACGCATTTACTTATATGAAGAGGAATTGAGAATGCACTGCAAATAAGTCCACACAGGTAAACCATCGCCCACACACTGCATAAAGCAATGTAGGCTCAGTAATCACACATAATTATTAATTCAATGTACTTAAATGTTGTGGATGAACAATATTTATTTATTTCATGTTTATCTAGAACAAAATAAGAACAATTAAAGGAACCTACATACTTACTCTATGGCAGGAACATGAAAGTTAATTACCATATTTACCAAAATATGCCACCCATTCCTATCTTGAACTAATTCTATCCAATCCATCTCATTACACCTTATCTCTTTCAGGCTCCTTCCAATGTTATCCTCCCATCCACGTTTAGGTTTGCCCAATGGTTTCTTCTCATTTGGTTTACCAGTCAATACCTTGAACATGACTCTAGTTTCTCCCTGTTATGCTGCATGTCTTGCCCACTGTAACTTGTAAGATTTTACTACCCAAACGTCTGGTGATGAGTGTAGAGCTTGTATGGCAACCCATTATGTAATTGCATCCACTCTCCACTATCTCCATCACTTTAGGAACCAGATATCTTCTTAAGCACTATGTTTTGAAATTACCCTAAATTTCTTCTCGTGAAGTAAGAGATCAAGTTTCACAACTATAAAGAAAATCCATTGAAACTATTGTTTTGTATATCCTAACAAAACAACTTACTGACCAAGTAATAGCATTTATTTCCCTGACTATAATATTTTCCTAGTTTCCACCCTAATATTTTTTATTGCAAGTAAAAATTGTTAGGTAGACCCTACTAAATATTCGAACTCGTTAACCCTACCAAGAAATGTTTTGTTTGCAGTAATCTCTAAATTGTTGTCCTAAATCTGTGTTCTCCTTGTAATTGATCATGTACTTCTAAACCTAATTCCATACTGGTCTCTAATAAAACTCCTGCATTTCTTACAACAATGATGAAACCTGAGAATCGTACCTTTTAGGCCATTTAAAAAAAACTGAAAATCACAAAATTTATAATAGCATTACACCCAAAAAATGTGAGTAATACAATAAATCTAAATTAAAGGTTATTCAAAAACTTTGATAAAGTGAACAATTCAAAACCAAACTCACCTAAGTGACACAGGAAAAATCTGTAAAATTTCATGACCAAAGCTTTATATTTAATATAGAGTCGGTTAATGCGCAATCATCTTCTGCAGTAACCCCACACAGAAGTTTCGCAACAAACAATATTTTTATGAATAATTAACTAAACTTTTCTTATCCATAGGAAAATAAATCTTGCACATCCACTAAAGAGTTTACATCCAGCAAACTCACACATGGCTCCTGGATCAAACAATGTGTTAAGTCTAGTATGTTTACATCTAAACTTAGGTTTTAGTGAATTGTCCAAAACTTCATAGCGAAAGTAAACAATTGAGCTATACTGACCGAGTGGCTGCTGCTGTTGGTGATGATGGTGACAAGATTTACAGATAGGCCCTAGAGAGCAGTGGTTCCCAAACTGTGCTCCACGGATACCAAGAGATCCATGAACAGTGCCCAGGGGATAAGCAGATTAATTTATATAATGGATACTTTGATTTTTTTTAAAAGGCAATAATATTTTGATAGAAATAATCGCAAAACTTATTTAATTGACTATATATTTACTGTCAGATTGAGCCACCTCAGTTTACATTTTGAGTTATTTTTTTGCTGAATTGTATTTGAAGTTAAATTGTTATTTCTCTCCCTCATTTTCCCCTTTTTGCTTCCGCATAGCTGTATATTTCTTAGAACTAGCAACCCTCTCCTGGACACCTGCTGTCAGGACTGCCAGTTATTCCACTAGTTTTAGTGTGATTTCAAACGTCTATAAATACAGATCACAGTTTAATGACATGCTCTTTCTCACTCGTGCTCAACACTGTACTCACAGCATTTGTTAGGTACCATGTGCTCATGTTATTTATATATTAATTAGGGTTAATCAATTTGTTTGTATGTCTTCATGACAATGGAGATAAACATTCTTAATAGATGTTAGTGGGAGTTCCTCTCCTCGTATGTTTAGTCCTAAGTACAATAAAGTGAGTGAAATAACATGCAGTAACATTGATACTATTATTTTTAATACTTATCAGGGATCAGTGGCTAAAAAGAGGTAATTTAAGTAAACAAGTACTACTCCAGCAAGTACCAGTGTAACCGACATTGTAAGTGAATCTCAACGTTTTACATCTTCATCTAGAAATGACAGCTCTATAACGGTTGAAAGTAGTAAAAAAACGGAAATACAATGATTCCTATTTGTATTTGGCTTTTACGTATACAGGTGATAAAACTGCCCTTGATGCACTATGCGTCTTGTGCAACAAAGTTTTATCAAGCATTTCTGTGTTAGCTGCCAAACTTTTTAGACATCGTGATACTAATCACCCTGAATAGAAGGACAAAGATGTTAGTTTTTTTCAAATGTAAGCGTAGAGCATTAACAAACTGTCAGAGTCTTATGATGAAAAGTTCAAAAACTGACAGTGAAAACACTTCCGTGGCCTCCTACAGAGTGAGTTACTGTATTGCTCTTGCAATAGAAGCCCATAAAATCGCTGAAACCCTAATTAAACCTTGGGCAATTGAAATGGTAGATTGTGTGCTTGATGAGCAATCAAAAAAGAAACTTGAAACAATTCAGTTATATAATAATACTATTAAACATAGTCGCATTCAAAATATCTCAACAGATATAGAAAATAATTGGTGTCACAACGCAAATGTAGTTTTGCTTTTTTGTTCCAACTTGACAAATTAACAGATGTGTCAGGGCTAGCTAGCTAGCTATATTACTTGTATTTGTACGTTACTTGTTTCAGAACAAAATTGACGATGATTTGATGCTCTGTAGATCTCTTGAAAGCCGTATGACTGGAGAAGAAATCTTTAAAGTGTATTGATGTGTGCATTGATGGAGACAGAGCAATGATAGGTAAAACGGTAGGGGTCGTGGCATGTATCAAAGAATTGGAGTCATCTTGTTGGAATAGTCACTCTGTGCTCCATCGACAATTTCTTGTCACCAAAGCTATGGAAAGAGACCTAAAAACTGTTTTGGATGATGCTGTAAAGATAGTGAACCACATTAAATCAAGACCACTTAATACCAAAATGTTTAAATTACTTTGTGAAGAAATTAGAAGTAAGCACACAATGCTGCTACTTCACACATAAATAAGATGGCTGTCTAGAGGAAAGGTTCTTGCTAGAGTATTCAAACTTAACTCTGAAATTTATTCTTTTTTTATTGATCACCCATTTGAGTTTTCTCTCTGTTTGGTGGATACCTCTTGGCTTCAGAAATTGACATACTCAGTGGATGTTTTTACAGGAATTAATGAGGTAAATATGTCAACCAAGGAAAGAGTGTCTCGATATTTACAACAAGGGACAAAATAGTGCCTTTTGATTGTAAACTTGAATTTTGGAAGAGAGGTGTTGAAAAAATACATAAGAATGCATTCAAACTTTGAATGACTTCTTGATAGAAATAGAATCTAGCCTAAAAGAAACTATTCATAGTAGTTTCGTCCAACATTTAAATGGTTTGCAACAAGCGTTTAAGAAATACTTTCCATCTTCTACAGATGACTATGACTGGGTACGAAATTCATATTGTGCTTCAGAGAAACCGGATGTAGTGTCTGTGCAAAATTACAAGTGTTTGATAGATATTACATCTGATACTGGTTTTAAACAGAAATTCAGTGAAGTTCCTTTGGTTGAATTCTGGTGCAGTCTTCTTGAAGAATATCTACAAGTGTCTAAATGTGCAGTACTTAAAACTTCTTCCGTTTACAACAACTTATCTGTGCGAAGCTGGATTTTCAAGGTATGCAGCAACAAAATCTAAATATCGTTGCAGACTAGACAATGCACCCAACATGAGAATTCAGCTGTCTACAATCTCTCCAAACTTTAAAGGACTTTGTGAGACGAAGAAACACCATTCTTCACACTAGTACTCTATAAAGTAAGATGAACGTTTACTTAGTACACTATTGTATGTATAATTTTTTGTGTGACTCTGGAAAAATAATATATTTTAATATACTTTTTAAATTTTGGGTAGCAATCATTCATACACTGTATTTTATGCAAGCAAGGGTGTGAAGATCTGTGGATATCTTACCAAGCCAAAAGGGATACGCGAGCAAAAATGTTTGGGTACCACTTCTTTAGAGGATATCATGTGGTCAGCACAACGAACCTTATGGCCATTGATTAAATTTTTAATGGGTTTTTTTTTTGCTAGCTGGGTTGCAGACACATCAATGAACATGTTATCTTTATCAAACTAAAAAACATAATTATCTAATGCACTTCTATTGAAATTCAACTTACCTGGATTGTCTTCAGAGTTTAAATTATGGCTAGCAATGCATTTAATAAATATATGTATGATAAAAATATGCAGACCAAACAAAGTTACATTAACTGTCCACATTACAGAAAAATTGGAATAATCTCTCTTTTCCAGATATCTAACAGTGTCATATCTTATCGATAAGACAATTTATATAGAATCAAATTATCTACCTATGAGTGACATCATAAAACTTACGTTGTACACGAACTACGAAGTAGATTTTAATGGTGGACAGCTATTTTTCCCTTTCAACTAACAAAATTGTATGTTGTCGCAAGTAATGTCATATGCTATTATATCTGGCTTGAGATGGTACCAGCAAACATTTTGAGACAGTTATGATCTGATTCAAAATATTAGGTAACTTAACACATAAATTATTTTAATTGTAATGTAAATTTAAGATACTGTTTAAAAGGTGGTCTTATTTTCGTCAGTAATTTATATAATAAAGTTGGTAGTTGGTATACCTGTTAGGAGGTGGTGACATCTACATTTTCATGAATACAGTATTAACACAGACAATTTTAAAATAATTCATAAACGCTAGTAGATTTCACTACCAAATAGATTGTCTTAAGTAAAAAATGTTTATAGTGAGGACCTATTAAACATTTTTTTACAATAATTAATGATGATAGTTAACAAATGATAAAAAAAGCAATTTAAATAATCTAAGACAAATAAGAAAATATAAAAGGAATTAGAGTACCAATATTGGTAAATAGTCCCAATTATGTTATATCAAAAGTGACACGTCACAGAGCAATCGCATCTATGTAAAGATTAATGTCAGTCATTTTAGGGCAAATGATTTTTGTCTGACATTGGTAAGATTCATTAGTTCGATTGACTTTAGACCTATGCCACGTTCTCGTATAAATACTTGAAAGTTTGTCAAATAAACTACAATATTAAATCTAAACAATATCATGAGAAAGACTTAGATTTTTATTTTATTTTAACACATTAAAATTCCTCTCATTTCCATATAATATTATTTTCCCACTGTCTGAAATTTACCTTTTTTTTACGTACCATGGTGGAGGTCTGGCATTCCTTACTTTCACAAGTTGTTATTAATGCACGTCTTGTCAGAGGTGAAGGAAGGGTTTGGCAATCAGATAAATCTATACCGGAGCTGAGGATTGAACCACGACCCCCAACACAGGAGTCCAACAACACCTTATTCCTAAAATGCCAGGTCACCCCATAGTTTTATAAAAGTAATGTTTGTTACTATAGTAATCCATATCAGTGAGCACGCGGACTCTTTATGTCAGACTCAAGCGTTTTAATGGTAACGGGAAGGCACGTGTTTGAATACCGGCCGGCAAATTCTTCTGTGTATAAAAAAATAATAGCTTATAGCTTTTATTTGTGCGTAGTGCTAATAGCCTTTGTGTTTGTGTGTGTCACCTATTGCTAAATATTTTGTACTTTTACATGAATTATTCTGTATCCGGAAGTCACTGTAAAACTCTTCTAAGTTCGAATTAGTTCAACAAAATTCAAATGACAAAGTTTCTATCTATCAGTAAATAAAAATAATCAACGCCATCGCATTCGTAATACGTAGTCGAGTGTAGTATCTTTCCGAACCACTGGTTTGTCAAGTTGTTTGCCCGGTGGCGGGTTGGTGTATATTCTCCGTCCTTGTCGGCAGTCCCAGGCCGACCAATGAGGGTATGTAGGTCAGGCTCGCAGCCAAGCAGCCAATCAGAGACCTTCTCCCAGCTGGTCACGTGGGTTTTGTTGTTATCTGTCAGCTGTTTTCCCCGGGAGCCGGCCGGTGAAAATGTTTTTTCGCAGCCAGCTGAGAGCAAACAGAGAAGCGAATGTCCTCGCGCCGTAGAGTAGTGGCCAGTGTAGTACCCGCGGCTCAGCTGATCGGACGGTTATTTCTGAAGGTGACAGTTACGGGGAACTATGATTCCTGCGGTGATAATACTTTTCCGTCTTCCGCCTGTGCCTAACCGCGGCCGTGTATCGACAGCCAGGTCAGCTGGTTCAACAAAGGAACGTTCACGAGGCCGGCATTAATATTTTTGTGTTCAAGTTTAATGTTTTAATTGAAATTTGACATTGTGTTTTGTGACTTTGTGATTGAACTTTTCAGTTTTTATATAGTGCAGGAAGGTTTTAAAGAAGTTATTTTTATTTTTAAAATGTTATCGTCCTTGGTCAAATTTTAAGTTTGGAACAGTTTATCTGTGTTGGTGCGCGCCACAAAAGTGTCCATTCTTATTGACTGAACCGTTTTGTCGGATAAGATGTCGACTGGCAAGAGGCTGGCCAAGCGCTCTATCATAGGGACCAGGGTTTGCGCCCCGGGCGACGACGGCAAGTTCTACTCGGGGGTGATCCACGCGGTGAAGACTCCCGGTGTCACTGGGGTGGCAGATGAGACGCGATACTCGGTGCGGTTCGATGCCTGCCCCGGCGGTAAGCGAGTGGTGTCGGGACGCGAGTACCGCGAGACGGAGCTGGTAGGACCAGGTTTCCGGGCGGTCACTGGTTTCGAACTTCAAAGGGGTCAAAGGGTGTTCCTCACGTACAACGGAAGGGAGGTGACTGGGGAGGTGATGGTACATGCACAGGACGTTGACGAGGTGATGGTTCGGATCGTGCCACCAGGCCATGAGGTGAGTAGTAAGGGGTCTTATCTATGATAGAGCAAAACCCTACTAAAACTATTTTCATACATCCATACGTCTTTAAGGGTTTTGAAGCTCTCATTTATGACAGTTGATGTATATTTTGATCCCTTAAGGATAAAATTGTCATTGGTGGTTACTCTCATTGAAGGCAGAGGATATATACCCTATTTCTTCCTGTGTCATTGACGGGCAACGTGATAGGCTCAAACTGTACGCCGCGCCGGCCGGCTGATGTGGATCAGACTGTACGTCGCCTCTTTGTCTCAAGATGGCCTTGTTCCCCTGACAGTTTGTAATCTTATCTCCCAGCACATATAACTGATGGTGATATGATGATATGAGTACAAATTAACATATGTATTATTTGAATTTAATCATGCACATGGAACCAGGACCTCTCTGAGAGGAAGGATTTCAACCCTCCCCCGAAATGTTTTTTTTTTAAATTGAGGTATTTAACGTGCACTTTTTGAACCGACTGATTATATCAACACAAGAGTTATAAACGAACCTATATCTAGAAAAGATAAAACAACCAGCACTTTCCCCTGGGCGTTAATTCATTAATGTGAAAAAGAAAATCTAAATTTCAATAATACATTTTTAAGCCATGCCGGAAATTGAACCCGGGACCCTTTGCTCAGTAGGCAGACACGCTACCGACTGAGCTAAGGTGTTGGAATGAGAAAAAATTTTATAATAAAAAAACCAACAACCCCGTCGGTTGTCGTTTGGTCTAAGGCAGTGGTATTTAACCGGGGGTACGAGAGTACATCTAGGGTGTAGGCCTACGTGAAATTAAAAAATATATATATACATAAATATATATTATTTCATGATAAGCACTGGATAATCAGGGCCAGATTGATTGCTAACCACAAGTGGACGTAAGAACATGCGATCTAGGAGCTCATTTTGGATGGAGTTTATACTCGTAGAATATGTCCTATAACTTGCATTATGCGCCAACGAGCTTTGTGGGTACACAGTTGAAGAAACAATACAAGGGGAACGCAAACAAAAAGAGGTTGAATACCACTGATCAATGGCGTGTACCGAGGGTGGTTTTTCTTTAACGGCTTCGCCCTCTCTCCAGGCAAATGCAGGCACATTTCTTCAAAATCCTACCTTATTCCCATCATATTAGTATATCAATATGCAGATAACCCGGTAGGGTGATAAGACGCGGCGGCGCACAATGCCAAATGTATCTTTATGTTTTTATTCCTCCTCGGTGACTGGACAAAATTAAGTAGCTTGTTGGAGTCTTTTAGCATTCATTGCACCTACAACCTTAATATCACGTTAAAATTACTGTTCATTGTTCCAAGAGGAATTCCCTTGACATCCCCGATTCTGCACGAGCCACTTCAAGTACCACCCCTGAGGGATTGCCCAGCACTTAGGTTGGTGCTGATAACCGCCACTGTTTCCCACTAATCCATTCCGTCAAAGTCAACCTATAAATCGGGGCAAGTTTTTTTTAAGTCCAGTGAGAAATGACTGCGCTACATTTGATTGCCAATGTGAAAGTGTACTGTCTCACGCACAGGGAAATTGTTCACTTCTTCGTTACAACGAGCCTGGAACAATATTTTAATTATCTTAATGTCCTCTAGAAATAAAAATGGTTCCGTCCTGTTTGATGTTTTGATCGTTATTTCAAGTACTGAAATTACGCTTGGAAAGCAAAAGAAAAACCTTTTAGTTAAAAAAAAACCCTCCACACCCGCACAAGTGGCTTAAGGTGTATAGGTCGCAAAAGACTGGATTGCCGGCGACTTAAAAGGTCAAAGAGTTCTAATCTAGGATGAGTGCACACGGATTGGGTTTCCCACCTTCTAGATCAGTGGTTCCTAACCTGGGAGGACGTGGAACAATTAGTCAATAACGTTAAAAATAACGTAAACATTTTCTTGCGGTCATGGCAACACTGCTTTTACCAGTTGTAATAATTCATCTATTAGGTGACCAACCAAATGTAAGACTCTCGTACGCATGTGCATGTTTATTTTCAAACTCTCAGGACTCAGATTCTCTCTCACTCTCATAAAAACTAAACAACGTTGTAGACTTGAAGTTGAAAGCGATTTGCGGTGTGCTCTGTCAAACATCAAATCCAGTATTCAAGAACTGATGAAAACATGTCAGCCATCACACTTTTTTTTTGTACCACTATACTGCCAATTTTACATTGATTTTAATATTTTAAAACATTGAAAAAAAAAACATTTTAGAGATTTGTATATCCATCTCAAAAACTAATGGGAGATAGAGTGGAGGGAGGTGGCGTGAGAATTTGATGGTCTGCCAAGACGGGCGTCAGGTGAAAAGGGTTGGTAACCACTGCTCCAGATTAGGCCTAAGCCGCTAATAGCGGAAACATCTCGACCAATGACACTCAGATGTGTTATTCGCTCCTCTAAGCCGGTGTCCACTATTATATAATCGATTGACAAATTCAATTCAAACAACAAACTTACGAGTAGTTTACGTCTTTCCATTAGAAATTCATCAAAACACTGCGGGCCGTGACGCAGCCTCATAACCTCGATAATAACCGACGAATCATCGCAGACCTGGTTTGTAAATGTTTGGTCGCTCGTTGTTAGCTCAGTGGTCACGATTGGAAGAGCAAATAAAGAATTAGGAAGCAACAAAACTCCCGACTGGTTTGAGCATCTCTATTATACTCTCTCTCTCTCAGAGTCAGCAGTAGAGCGCCTCCCCTCTACCCATAGAACGTAAACATTGCCACTGCGCAACTCCGGAACAATTCCGCCCGTGACGTCATCCATATGTACAGACAATGCGGTTTGTCTTGTACCTACCTTGGTTGGACAAAGATTCTGTATCTGTAGATAGAGTATTCATTCATTGAATCCAAACGTAGTTCAAGATGTCGACAAAGATACATTTTTAAATGCACAAATAAATAAATTTATTTGGATCCACCACATCTTACTAACCTCTTACGCATTTTAATACGCTAATGGGGTAGGGATGAGAACGAATTTAGAGGGAATATACCGACAATTTTGTAGAGGAAGAGTGAGAAACAGTTTAAGGAAAAACACGCCCTTATTAAAATAGCCCGGGATATGAACTCAGACTAAATGAGTTCAACATTTAGTCCATGTGTCCACCGATGCGGGTTATAAAGAGTTAAATGACGTATCAAGACAAAGTAGAGCCATGCTACTGACAAACAAAGGCTTGGGCACAATGTACTCTCCGTTTCCTCTAAAAGGTACAAATAAAGGTTAACTTTGCTTGGGCCCTCTGGTTGACATGTTTGAAAACAATTAGAATATATAAATTACTTATTAAAAAATAGTCACATAAACACAAAAAGCCATCATTAACGTGATTTTATCATTCAATTGAAGAGAGAAAAAAAGTTTTCCATAGAATAAACTTAGGATATTTGATCACTAAAGTTTATTGTAGGCCTAGTTTATATAGCAGCAACGAATAATTTTCTATAAGGATATCAATAAATACATTCGAATTCGTAAGGACGACTATCGATCAGCAAGGAAGAGCACGGTACTGCTCCCCAAAAGCGGACATTATGGAAATGAATATTTAGTGGGAAATGAATGCTTACTCTACGTCTATGACATTAGAAACTCGAAAGTTCATTGCCGCACTTACAAAAGTACGCCACCTATCCCTTTCTTGATCTAGTTCTATTTTGTTTAAATATGACAAGTAAAACATTCAAATCAGTAAGGTTGAATATCGATCAACACCAACACGAATGAATGTGAATACTTTTCATTCTAATTATTTCTAAATTGTTGAATTTTTTATGGTTTTTATTCGATACTGCCCATCACTAAGTTGGTAATGTAGAAGGCACTAACATAACTGTTCGATCATTTTCTATCAGAGTCAAAGTTCACTGATAAACCAATTATAACCGTTTGGTTTGAGACTGCCTGGCCGGAGCGCTGACCACGGCACCAACTTGCTCCTTGCAGTTAGGCCCACCAGGTGCTCAAATTGGGTCCAGTACCTGGGGCGAACCATGGAGCCCCCTCTCTTTGCACTACTAAACTAATACATACATACACACATGCTATACAAACATACAAAAATGGTCACTTAAAAAAAAAGCAATGCGCGCAAATCCCACATCGAACTTTAATAACTTCCCGGCTCTGTTAATACACCATAATTTAATTCTGTATAAAACAATGAGCTACGTGAAGTTTCGAATAGAAGGACATGACAACTGAACCAATGATGTAACTTTGATAAATGTTTTAAATACATTTAGGAACAGTTGTCATAAAACCATAAAATTCACTAGACTACTAGTAGAGGCTAATAAAATGGTATCAGTGCGCCGATAATATTTATATAATTTTCCGTGACTATCCCAGTATCTGCCTGTAAGTTTCTACAGAGGGGACCCCAACGGGTGGGTCGGACATGCACTAATCCCTAGATCTGTAGTTATTTTCTTTCTTGTCATTCAGAGTTTATTTTATTTCATATTATCGTCTCGTTTGCCGTCTACAATTATTTTTAAATTGTGAACTGGAACCTCTGGAAAGCCAGGATCCGGTGCCATGGTTCCAATAACCCCCCCTTAACCTCTCCCCCCTAGTAGGGGGCCTGTTCGCAGCTTTCGGTAGGTCCCGTATTAAACACTGGACGGGAAAAAATATTATCAGCTCACGGTCAACTATCTAGTCGTCCACTTCGGTGGCCGCATGGTCTAAGGCGCTACTCCCGCAGTAGACTAGACTGCCGATGATGGGAGATTGTGGTTCGTTTTCGGTTGGGTGTACTAAGGGTGGTTTTTCCTAAATGGTTTCCCACTTAATCTAAATTCAACCTTCCTCATCCCTAGCCCATTAGTGTAATTAGTACATAAGCGCATAGCCCGAATGGGTAGTAAAACTCCGTGCTAAAATAAAACTAATCTAAGGGAATATGATTAGGAGGCTGGCATTTAAAAATCGGCACATTTGCCTGGGAGGAGGGTGATAAACAATATGATGGAAAAACTTGCCCTTTTAAGGTTTGTGCCCTGTTTTGTTTCTTATCCTTAGTAAATAATTTGCATTGAAGTGTTGCCATTTTCCTTTTTACTTGATGTCTGATTAGTAAGACATGGTTATAGACGGATGTTGTGTTGAATGATTGGTCGTGTATGGCCTCTATATAGGTTTATCTTGTCTTGAATGATGGCTGGTGAAGTTGATCCAAATACGCGACCTTTTCTTGACTAGTGGGTGGTGCAGGTCCTTCGTATAGGTGGTGGATCTTGTCTTGACTGACAGGTGGTACAGGATATACAATAGATGGACATTGTATTGAATGTCGGGTGAGGCAGGACCTCCATATATACATACCTTTCTTAAATGGTTTGGTGGTGTAACGTAACACTGCACTTTTAGCTGACATCAAGAGAGAGTGTGATCAACAAACATATTACAATGTTTTATTTCATCGACACAATAATACGCAGTGTCGCAAGCATTTTCCTTATTTATTTGCAGTCCAAACAGTTCGTGAAATAACATGGATAGAAGCTTAGATTTCGCAAATACAGGGGAGTGGATAGCACTTTTGACCAGATTATCAGGGGGAGGGTGGGGTGTCAATCTCGCCATTGATTAGCAGAACGAACGGATCAAAATAGGAGACCACCAGTACTCCACCTTGTATTGTGCCAGCTAAAAGGTACGCGGTGAAGTTCCTGTTATGATTGCCATGGCACATCCCCTTCTTATTTTGACTGGTCATTCACAATGTAAGTAAAAGCTTTAACATTTTTTAAATCGTGTTTCCACAGCGGCGCATGCGAATTCCTTCACGCTCGTCCAAACTCAGCTTTCCCAAACCCGCCTGTTCCACCTTGAGCAGACAACGCTCCGCAGAGAAAGTGCGCAACTATAATTGGCCGACATAGAGATTGGAATATCTTGACACGATTCAGCGTTGCATAAGATCGTGAAGCTTGGCGAATGAATACATGAAAGTAAATATTATGACTCTTTGAACTGTCATAAGGTTCTTAACTCAACTTTATTTGTTAATGCTAATTCTAAATGTTGAGTGTTTTTGTGGTCCTGAGATAATTTATCTTGCAAGTCGTGTGCTTAGAAAGGGCACGGTAGTTAAAAACAACCTAAAACTGTGCCTGGAATTATATCATTTGATGTAGCGCCAAACTGTATTTGCACCTGACTGACACCACCTTCCCCCTCCTCATCTAGTCCTGACTGGACTGAGGTACAGGTTTGAGTCCCGGCTCTGCAATTTCTCCTGCCATGTCTATAACCCCACCCCATATTGCCTCTTTCCACTGGGAAACTGGCAGTAATATTGCTAGTCGCGTAAAGATTTTTTGTACTTTCTAAATAAAGCTCTAGGCTACCAGCACGCGATTTACGAACTTGCCCGACCCTACACCAGTGTAGAGAGAATGACCCGCGCACCAAATAACATAACATTCCTCTTAATCAAGACGGGGGTCGAGTTATGCTAGGCCAGGCCCAGAAGCTGAGAGTCTTGGCAGATATCTCGGTCGTGAAATATTCATCACAAACAATAGTTTCTTGATCGTGACAAGCTAAACACCATGTTGACGTGCTGATAAGCGACTGTTTCAAGGTCACCGAGCTCTTGGTCGCAATAAACATTACTTAGAGATTACTGTGACATAGGAAATAAGTCAACACCAACAAGTTATCTTTGTCCTAGGAACTAGGGCAATATCAACACCAACAAGTTCCCTTTGTCCTGGAATTATTGGGGCAATATCATTTCCAACAAGTTAAATTTGTCCTGGAATTATGGAGGCAATATCATTACCAACAAGTTGAATTTGTCCTGGAATTATGAAGGCAATATCATTACCAACAAGTTGAATATTGTCCTGGAATTATGGAGGCAATATCAATACCAACAAGTTGTATTTGTCTTGTGCTTGCAGCAATCACTCAAGGCTCGCCTCGGTGGCGTAGTTATCTAAAACGCAAGTTTCGTGTCGAGCTAGACTGCCGTGGACGGGGAGATCGAGGTTTGAATCTCGCTTGGGTGTATTGTGTTTTTTTTTCTTCCTATATGGCTTTCCTCTTTACCTCCACGCGGATGCGGGTTAATTTCATCTATATTCAACCTTCCCAATTCCTAGCCCATTAGAGTAGTTAGTACTTAATCGTATAACTCGAACGGGTAATAAGACTCGGTGCTAAATATAGTAGTCACTCAAAATTGTGGAGAGTCACAAATAGTCAGGGAGTATTGACCTTGGTCCAGGGCAAATGCGTCAAGGCTTTATGTCTCAACCGACTAATGCATTAATGCTTGTACAGTATTATACCATGCTTGGGGAATTTCATAAAACACTAGATAAGACGCCTATTTTGAGTACATCTTTCGAAAAAAATATTAGCATATGACCTTCCTTCATTCAAATTCATCCTAAGCCAGCATGCCCAATACTATACACACTTAGGACGATCATGCATAGCAATATCTTGTTACCCGCCTCGGTGGCGTAGTTGGCTAACGCGCTAGTCGTGTTGAGCTCGACTGCTGAGAACGGGGAGATCGAGGTTAGAATCTCGGTCGGGTGAACTGGGAGTGGTTTTTCCTAAATGGTTTTCCATGCAAATGCGGGTTCACTTCCTCTAATTCAACCTTCCCAATTCCTAATCCATTAGCGTAATTAGTACTTAATGAGTATAACCCGAACGGGTAGTAAGACGCGGTGCTAAATAATAATAATATCTTGTTTAGCACTACCCAGATTTGTGAATAACCACTTAACCATGGGGAAGAGCTCATATTTGTTGTGAGGATATTGCACGGGTAACAAAGCCGGGACTTGTGTAGGAATACGGAACAGAACTTTCTGGCCTAGCTGCATTCGTGTCACAACAACACTATAATTCCTTGGGAGAGTTGTTCTTGTATATTGGAAACAGTTTTAAGTCCCAAGGAGTCGGGCCGGTGAAAGTGTGGGGACAGTACCGTCTAGTACTTACTGAACGCTCGTCACTTCCTGGACCGTCGCGCGTCGCCCGGAAATGCGCCCAGATAAACCACGGCCGTGCTACGACCATGACTATGCGACTTTTGACGGAACATTCTCGATTGGTAGGCTTAGAACACGAGAGATGGACAGTTCGTTCCCTCATGGGAACAACCAAACTACGCAGGTCACTTTGTTTCTTGTGCATAGGCTCGTGGTTTTTATTTTTAGCACCACGTCTTTCTACCCATTCGGCCTAAACGCCTATGTACTAATTAATCTAATGTGATTGGGTTGAGGAAGGTTGAATTTAGAGGAAGTGTACCCGTATTTGTACGGAGAGATCATGGAAAACCATTTAGGAAAACCACCTTCAGTGCACCCGACTGGAATCGAACTTAGGAGCTCCCCGTCATCAGCAGTATAATCTATGAACAGAGTGACGCCCGAGACTATGTGGCCACCGAAGCGAGTTAGGTTTGCGTAGAAGGAAATGTTAGTTTAAAACAATATTTCTTTCGGACTTCAACCATTAAAATCTCTAAAAAAGTATGAACCATTCTCAATTTTGGGGGCAGTATTATGCGAAGTACTTAATTTTAATTTACATGGTATGAATTCACACACCAACTTCAATTACTTTGAAGCATCATTAAGAAATTCTACATGATACTTCCACCGAAATTGAGCTTCTTTCTTACTTTCTAGATCTTTGGTTGAAGTCGGATGCCAAAATTAATTTGTTTTATTCCATGCATTTTCGTTCTGTCAAAGCTTGTCCATTGACTTTACATTGGCTTGCCCTCTTTTATTCTTTGTTAATTGAAGTCCCGGCCGGATGTACAAAGTGCGCTCCCCCCCCCCAATGTTTTCCCGTTATACCTACGTAAATGCGGGTTTTCTCAACCCTACCTATTAGCGTGGATAAATGCTGATAGTTGAGCGGGTTGTAAAACGCACTATAAAAAAAAAGAGTGGATTAGGAAATGTGTAAACAAACTTTATTCAAATTAGTAGAAAATGCTTCTTAATAGCCATAAACACATTCTTTAAACAGCTTAAAGATACACCAATTGTTAATAAATATTTATCCTCACTCTTTCTTAAGAATATTTGCTAAACATCCACCCAATTTCATTTTCATCAACAATTGAATTTATGATTGTAGAAAGGAATAAAGTCCACATTTTGATCATTCTAGGTTTACAGTGTGCTGAAGAGAACCATGTCAAAATTATCCGTTGCTGGAAACGATAAAGTTGTTTATGTATGTCGCCGAGTTGAAATAAACTGGTCACAGGAGTTGGTGCACTTTTCTCAAAACTGTTAAAGCTGGATTCGTCTTTTTTCCCCCAACAATCATCGATTCCAATTCTCACTTGTACTTACCAAACTGAAAACGTTCCTGCTTCTTTTGTTTTAAATTCACGAGTTGATATTCCACGATTATAAGTGTATAATTTGGAAGGGAGAGAGGGGGTTTACAAGACTAGTGGCCTTGACACACAAGAGCCGAGTTCGATCACAATTGCCGGCACTGAGACGTACAATGAAGGAGTTAATGACGCATCCTGTTGTTCAAGTCACTGCGAGCACCGCTCGATCTCTATTTACCGTCACTCAAGGGGGGGAGGGGGGATGTTTGGTGAATACTCCTCTTTCAACACACTGCTGGGTGACCTTCTGACCGTCGCGGGCGACCCGACAAGAGAAACTAGTGACATTTGAAAGTGTGCGTCGCTCGAAATCTCAGGCGCTAGTCTTAAGAGGCATTGTGCATCGGAACCTAAAAAACAAGACAAAACAAAACTGGTTATAATTGTGTTTATATTAAAAAAAAAATTTTTTTTTTATTTCCTTAAAGACCTGTTTTAACTTATTAAATTAGATGTATCAAATTTTCCAAACCTGTAAATGCAAGTGTTTATTTTTTAAATTTGACTTAGTAACTTGCTATAGGTGAACGGGAAAATATTTCGATACAAACCACTAAATATTTACTAAACTATTAAAACAACCCGGACAAAATTCGGAAAAAGCTGAGAATTTCGGAATCGGCTCGAATTACATGCCTTACAACATATCAAAAGTCCCCTAAAGTCCATAAATACCTGAACATTATTTTAAAGCGGGCAAAAATTAGAAAAACGCTGAGATTTTCAGGATTGACTCAGAATTATATGCGTAAAAACATATCGAAAGCCCCCAAAAGTCCGAGGCTTGGCTTTTATGGCAGAAGAACCCAAAGTTCAAAAAGCCCATAAGTACTAATACATTATTTTAAGGCGGGAAAAAATTATAAGAACGCAAAAAATTTCAGGATTGACTCAGAATTATGTTCTTTACAACAATAGTCCCTTAAGTCCGAGGCTTGAATTATTTGGTAGAAGACCCCAAAGCTCAAAAAGTCCATAAGTACCGTACCTATAAATTATTTTA
>CABFOW010000177.1:145394-188207 GCA_902141385.1 Timema californicum
GGGGGGGGAGGGGGGGGGGCAAATTATTATGGCTTCCTAAGCTCATTATTTTGACCAACAACCAATCGGGTGTCGACAGAATGTTAAGTAACTACTTAAATAACATTTGTTCTATGTTTTATATAAATTTATCTTCGATTTATTATAATATGTATTTCGTCTTCCTCCCAGGCGTTTTACACCCCCCTCACTTATGTATTTAAAATAGTGTAATATATGGACAGCCCAGACAGGGAGTAAGACCTGTGGCATACACACAATGTAAAATATAATTATGGGCCAACCTTAAATTACGTAAGGTTTATTGGAGTGGGAGTCAGAATCAATTCTACGTAAGGTTTTTGCATCATTTTTTATGATGAGACAAAAAAAACTTGAAGTAAAATATATATTAGTATTTCATTTACTTGCTTCAATCAAAGTATTCTAAAATTTCAAATCATTGGATTTATGATTAATCCTTATGTCTTAAAATAACTACACGATTAAAATAATCCAATTTATCAAATAGGAACAAAATACGTAGAATAGAGGCAGTTGGGGTTGAAGGAAATTCTTACGATATCTAACGTGAACGGAAAGGGAAAAGAGGAGTAAAAAATCACTAAAAAAAGCTTTACGTAATTTAAGAATGGCCCCTTATTTGGTTTAGGAGTGAAAGGACTCACTGAACTCCAATCACATTTGAAAAGAAACTCCAAATTTCTTCTAGAAGAAAACAATTTCAAAAAATGTTCAAGGGTCAGACCACTTCAAAATAACCCGTAAGGGCATCCAACTTTCAACTACTGTGTAATACAGTACCCCAGGACTCCTTCTGTCTCAGGAGGAGAAGTACTCTAAATCCGTCTGTATCTTAAAATGTTTTTAGTAATGGCCCCCTTACACACAAAGGCTCTAATGTTAATGACGAGACCGGGCGCAGGCAAAATGATCGACAGCAAACTGGTAGACATTGGAGAACGAAGATTTAGACACACAACTGATTGACATGCATGGGTAACGTGGCCCCAAGTAGCCGACACGAGTAGGACCATGTGATAAATAGCAAACTGGTCGACACATTTTAAACACATATTTTGAAGGCTGGGTGGCTTAAGTAGCTGACATAACTTGGACCAACTGGTCGACAAGTTCATGCTTAAGAGAACAAAGTAATAGACATCTTGTTGAACATCATCTTACCACTCCATTTCTTCAATGATAGGTCTTAGAATCCCAACATCAATAATCTGACGTTCTAACAACTAAGCTAAGACGATGGACCTAAGCCCTTGTTTCTCAGGACCGACAAAACAACAATAGAGCCAGAATCGCGATCATCCAAGCGTGGAAAGTATCACAGCTGCCTCAGTTACCAAGATCTTGCATTAGTTGAACCTCGTTGACGTGCGCGCGCAATCGTGCTGACGTCACCACATAAATGATTATCGTGGGGAACCTTATTTAACACTCGACAGTCTTTGCGTGAAAAATCAAAATTAATCAGAAAAATAATTATTATGATAGTATGGTGGTTGATTGTATTGACTATTGGCTATCTTCAGGTATGGGTGGTTAATTAGCGTTGTTTCAAGTCAAGAAGACCTTGGTTCGATTCTTAGCAGGGTTTTAATATATTGTCCTAGGAACATACACTTTGTAGGCAGTGGTAACGTAATTCTCTCAACCTGGAGAAGTAACAGTCATTCACAGATGTAACCGTCTTATTTGTCCTAGGAACATACACTATGTAGTCAGTGGTAACGTAATTCTCTCAACCTGGAGAAGTAACAGTCATTCACAGATGTAACAGTCTTATTTGTCCTAGGAACATACACTATGTAGTCAGTGGTAACGTAATTCTCTCAACCTGGAGAAGTAACAGTCATTCACAGATGTAACAGTCTTATTTGTCCTAGGAACATGATGCACTTCGTATACAGCCAACTCTATTTTATTGGTGTCAGTATTTCAGCAAGGACTGCTCCTGCTTCAGCGAGGTGTATCAGTTAAGCGGCCAGGCGTGTCGCAGGCGTGTTGCATCATTTCAGCGGCAGGATGGCGGGTGAAGGTGCCGTTACACCGGGCCGGCCTACTCTTAATATCTACAGTTAGTGCTTTCGTTGGATCGTGTTACGTGTTCTTTCTTAAAGTGGGTGTATAGTGGACGCAGCGCAGTGTTTTTGCAGGTTTTTTACCGCAACATTTTGTTTGGCCAAAATAAATATAATATTTCTCTATTAGATACATATAGTTTAGTTGTATCCCCATAGTGACGTCATAAGTTCTTTCAAGGGTCTCCTTAAGTTTGACAACTTTTTATCTACATTTAAATAGTTTCTCATCTAATACTTCTATGCTCATGGCATGAAAGATATTAAAGAACTGTCGATATTACTATGTGAATAAAATTAAGCTACAGTATGTTTTTCTGTCGGATTTGTTTTGGCAAAAAAAAAAAGTAGTTATAAAAACTTCAAAAACGCTTATCTTTTCTCGCGTCCCCTACACTCCCACTTTTAACACCAAATAGATAAGCGTCTACTTTCACTTTTCGCTTTATGGTAGATTAACGATTTTAGGACTTATTACTGTTCGTTTCAGAAATAAACTAGGATAGTAGATTTTCACTTCTGGATGTGATAATTACTATAAATTGTAATCACTATACCGTTTGCATTGGGTCTGAATCGAATCTCAGCTATTTATTTCTTAAACACAACTAAATTATTGTAAGCCAATTAAAACAGACTAAGGACCGTCTGATGTAGCCACTATGTATCAAAACAGATTAACAGCACTTTGTAAGAGTACCGCCACTATATAAGACAGCCGGCTTATTTCATGATAGTGTAAGTAACATCACTTTGTTAGAGTACCGCCACTATACAAGACAGCCGGTTTGTTTCAGGATAGTGTAAGTAACAGCACTTTGTTAGAGTACCGCCACTATACAAGACAGCCGGATTGTTTCAGGATAGTGTAAGTAACAGCACTTTGTTAGAGTACCGCCACTATACAAGACAACCGGTTTGTTTCAGGATAGTGTGGGTAACATCACTTTGTTAGAGTACCGCCACTATACAAGACAGCCGGTTTGTTTCAGGATAGTGTAAGTAACATCACTTTGTTAGAGTACCGCCACTATACAAGACAGCCGGTTTGTTTCAGGATAGTGTGGGTAACATCACTTTGTTAGAGTACCGCTACTATACAAGACAGCCGGTTTGTTTCAGGATAGTGTAAGTAACATCACTTTGTTAGAGTACCGCCACTATACAAGACAGCCGGCTTGTTTCAGGATAGTGTAAGTAACAGCGCCGTGTTGCGTTAGTTGGGCTAGCCTAGTGCTACATTCTTCATATCTGTGTCAAGTACAGCTCGCGCCTGGCAGTTAGGCAACAAGACAAACCTATTCACACATGGAAAACATTGGGTTGTAAGTAAGTAACACAAAAGACGGCCGTGATTGTAATGTTTCAATGTGAACACCGGGTCAGTTATTTCAAACAAAGTAGATTTGAATTACTTATTTCATGGCGCATCGTTAACGGTGCTGAAAGTCACGTAAAACTACAATTTTTTAATGTATGAAGAAAGTTTTTTTTTCTCTTTAATTGTGTTTCGATAAATTATATTGAGGATGGCCAACTTGAGAAGGATCCCATAAATGAATGATAATGCTACTTGTCCTCTATTCAAAGGCGTTATCTAACAAAGCTTTATTCTAGGAATAAGACGCTCGATTCCTTCGAATTGTATGGTATTCGAGATTCATAAAAATCTAAAAAAAAAGTATCTCGAATAAAATTAGGAAGACTTTTGACTTCAAACAAAAATTTCAAGCAATTGTTGAAAGAAATTATCTAAACTTGTGTAGGCGGAAGAATATCACAATCACAAAAAAAAAAGAGGATAAAATTGAATAAATACTCATAATTAATTTACTAAAATGGGTTCTCTTTGTTGATTATGACGTAATCGATTTGTCAGAGGCAGCAAACTTTATACAACTTAAAAATGAAATATTTTCACTTTAACTAAAACTGTACATTTTTTAAGATTCCAAGATTCGAATTTGGATTCGAGTTTCGGAAGAAAAATCAATATTCTAATTTGATAAGTATAAGATTGGACCCATCTCTTCTTAATTCGAATTAACGTAATGACTGGTGAGTGTAATTGATAATTTGATTTAAGATGGTTTTTACTTTCATTTTTATAGAATGTTTATGTAAAGTTAATTTACTTTGTTTTGTGCACTACGTCATCTACCCGCCCGGTATATCCACCTACCTATACCTAGGGAGTAGGGAGTACAAAGGTTAGATTCAAAATAAATGTACTCACATTTCCAATCAGGCATATTGGACAATTTTAGAAAATCACTCTCATTGCACCAAACCGGGATTCGAACTCAAACGAGACTGAATGACCCTAATATCTAGTCCACAAATTAGAGTAACCGGCAAGGGCTTAGAAAATAAAGAAAAACTTGAGTGTAAAATAAGAACAATACAGGGTGAATGGAAGAGGTAAAAAAACCAAATTGGATGTATTGTCCAGTCGCATGATCGAGCCCTTTAAATAAACCCATGGCACTATTATTATTATTGCCTTTATTGAATCAATTCTAACACTGAGCTGATGACATCTGCATTGGTATTCACATGGTATAAGGAGTCACTCTCACACTAGACCGGGTTGATAGTCACAAGGAGTCACTCTCACACTAGACCGGGCTGATAGTCACAAGGAGTCACTCTCACACTAGACCGGGTTGATAGTCACAAGGAGTCACTCTCACACTAGACCGGGTTGATTGTCACAAGGAGTCACTCTCACACTAGACCGGGTTGATAGTCACAAGGAGTCACTCTCACACTAGACCGGGTTGATAGTCACAAGGAGTCACTCTTACACTAGACCGGGTTGATTGTCACAAGGGAGTCGAGGTTTAAGTCTCACCATGGGTGGTGGAACTACACATGATATTTTTTTATGTAGTTTTACCATCCTCTTTCTTAGCTAATATGGGTGCACTTTCGCCTAAAACAAACTTCCTAGTTCCCACACCTAAGATAAAGCCGTAAATAGCCATTGTGTAAAACGTAACAGTTACCAACCAATAAAAAGTTAAGAAAGGTCAAGAGCACTACGTAGAATTTACCTGCACTCGCATTCGCCTAGAAAGGAAATGAGGCTTTCAACCTATTTTGTTGGAGATTTTAATCCGGGCCTAGTTCCTGGCGAGTAAAGTCAGGCACATTATACGTGAGACCAACACTATCCCTGACTAAGAACGTTGTTTCGTAACCATGGCAACTGACAGGTCTGTTTCAAGGTCACTCCTAGGATGGCTGGAACTGGGTCACTGGCACACTGGCAGCTATAGTCTAATCGCTGTGAGAATAACTTCTGAGAAGTGGAGTTACCGCGGCTCCGGTTATGTGTTCTACAGCTGTCACTGAAGTCAGAAATCAAGGGCCAGATTCATAGTCTGAATTAGTGTGCATCAATTGCTGCTTAAAACCTGATACAAGAAGACACGTACTTAGCCTCTAAAGGAATGGGCCGGTTTCGCATATGATTATGAAACTGACCCATTCCATTCTGGTCTAGTTTGGTGTCTTGTGTTTGGTATCGAGCCGCACTTGAAGCCCACAAAGTCTGACTAGGAATCTGGCCAAATACTCTAACCACAATGGGACATGTATGTAATAAGGTTACTGAGTCTCGTCTAGAAATGAAAATTTTCGCGGTGAGGGCTTACGACCTACTAATTAGGTGAAGGGTCTGGGCTGATGGAGCAGGTACCTCGAGCCTATTTACATGTATACAAAGCCATCCAATGGTCTGCTGGGGGACAGGGGAGGATGAGGGAGGAATTTGTGAGCAAATACTAGGGGTGTGTGAAGCCCACTTTTTCAATTCGAAGTGAACTCGAATCGAATAAATAAAATATCATCAAAGTAGAATCGAAGTTCAAATATTTTCTTTTAGTGGTTTTATGCTTGAAAAAATATATTATGGTTATCTATATTATTTTATGCACTGAAATTACTTGGAAACTGTTTTCTTTTACAATTGTTTGTAATATTTCGTGTTATTCTGAGAAATAAAGTTATTATCAAAACATGCAATTCAATTTATTCAGATTTATTCCATATAAATATTAATTTGTAATGTACAAAACAGCTCAGAATGGCTATAAGTGAACACATAAATGGAGTATTCTAGCTGTCAATATTTTTATTGGTGAAGCTTCGAAGCCAGAATTTGTTTTAAAGTGAAGTCGAAGCTTCGAAACTTCGTACACCCCTAGCAAATACTTAAGCCAACGTTAAAGTTATTAAAATTATATTATTGAAGATATACAACAAATAATGGTAACTATAAATTAAAATTAATAAGTAAAAAATGTCGAGCCATTGAATCCCAGGGAAAGGGATGTATTCGTTAAGACTTTGGTTATTGAAATAACACATCTCAGACCCGATGCTACTTACACCTTCAACCACCAAGTGCTGAAGTATACACGTGAATATGAAAGGAGATCTGGAAAAGATTTTATTGTTTTATTGAAACTCATTTAAATAGCCGGAATCGGACATTTTCTGTCTCATACCTTTGGTCCCGTCTCGTGACTGTTCGCCAGCTGTCCCTCTTAGCAGATGGTGACAACTAGAAGGTAGATAGGCCTCTTAGTAATATATATATATATATGTTTTTAATGTTGGCCGCTTTTTATCTGTGCCAAATGTTAGTTCCACGTGTATCCCAGTACTTACACACCGTGAAAACACAACTGATAAGATAATATTGTCCCCCATATTATTGCGTATTGGGTTAACCGTTGTCCCCCGTCTTATTGCCCAATCGGGTTAACCGTAAACACACTGGGTGAGTTTGAATTAAATACTCTAGCATTCCTTTGAAAATGAAAAATCTTATTAAAACAATTAAATGTAAAATCACCTTCCTGGGTTTAGAGCTAAGCATGGCATTCGAGTCAGTGGTTATATTTCTTCATCATGGAACACTAGATTATGTAGGTTCAACACTTTCAACCTCATCTCTAACTCCATCACCTACTAGAGTTATGCCTAAAGAGTCCAACATGTTGCTTAGTGACTCAACAACCCACTTTGGTGGCTGCATGGTCTAAGGTACTACTCTCGCAATAGACTAGACTGCCTATGACTGAGAGCTCGGGGTTCGATCCCAGTCGGTTGTAATTATTGTGTTTTTTCTAAATAGTTTCCCACCCTCTCCCCACGGAAATATTGGTAAATTGCCTAGGACTGAATTCAACCTTCCTCCTCCCTAGCTCACTAGCGTAATTAGTAGGCCTACTTAAGCGTATAACCTGAATGGGTAGTAAGACGCAGTACCAAAGAAAATGAATAGCTCGAACGGGCGCAAAAAAAAAGTTATAGATGTCATAGTAATTTTTTTTTTAGCAGCACGTTTTACTACCCATTCGGGTTACACTTATGTACTAATTACGCTAGTGGATTAAGGGTGAGAAAGATTGACTACGAAGGAAGTGAGCCCGCATTAGCGTGAAGAGGAAGAGTGTAAAACCATTTTGGAAAAACCACCCTCAATACACCCGACAGATATTCGAACTTTGATCTTCCCCGTCATTGGCAGTCTAGTCTCAACACGAGTGTAGCGCGTTAGACCATGCGGCCACCGAAGCGGGTGTCATAGTAGTTCTCGTCAATAAAAACTAAAGGGGCGTTTCTTTCAGATCTTACAATAATTAAATGTTAATAGCTCCATGAGAGTTGCCAAAGTAATTAAATCGTGACATTTCCTGCTGACGAAATCACCGAATAGATTGTTTCTCTGTAACCATAAAGGAAAGACATCAGGAATCGTACGGTTGCGAATGTAGTAGTTTACTCAGCGGGAAAAAGACACAACCTTGTAATAAACTTTCTTTATTGCGTGTGACGAGATTGTACTGACGGTGCAATTTATATAGAATGTGTACGTCACGAGTTTGGTGACGTCACCCCTTTCACTCTCGGCCACCCTGCCGATTGTGTGTGGGGGCAGGGGGGTGACCTTTGGGCTGGGTTCAATCTCAGGGCTTGTTACGTTCGAGTCATCACCATTTGTTGTGATATACGTCTAGTTACCACTCATCCGGGCTACTCGAATTTATTTACATTAAGAGGGTAGGAATGAGGAAGGATATAATATAGACTTATTTGCGTGGAGGGAGAGTGGGAAAACCGTTTAATATTTTTAATCAGTATATCCGGCTGAAGTTATAACCTCTCCATCACATGTAAACCAAACGAGACTGGCGTTTTACCTGCAGGTCTACCAATGTGGGTTGCAGTCATATAGTTAGTTATGTATGGAAAAACCACAATTATATTAGCAAAAGGTATTAAGATGGGCTACAAGACCTGATTGCGGCAAAACTGCGGATAGTGCTACGTTTGATTACTTTTAAATCATTATAAAAACAATCAAAAAACCCACCAAATCATCCATGGTGGAAGCAAATAATATTTATTGTACTTGTAGCTGTTCGCGCACTTGCCGTGAAATTAATGTTAATCAAATAAAATTGACCAGAACATTCTATATTAATCTAACATAAGGTGATCATTCGTCCCCGATTTGTCAAATAAATTAATGCAATACTGTCGTTGAGTTAAATAAAAAATGTTTGAATCAAGTTTTTTTTGTTAAGAAGTTCAATAATTATAAAACTTGGCAACAATGCTCATCATAGCCAGCGACGAGTTATATCACTTATTGTTACTCCCCCCCTTCCCCTCCCCTTCCAAACTGTTGTCTATAACTTTGCAAAGTTTAGTTCATTACTTTCATCTACCGTATTTATCGTGTTCAATATATTATAACGCTACATTTCATATAAACCACTTATTTATATTTTTTAATAACATGAAACCTGCCTCGTTGGTCGCACGGTCTAAGGCGTCACTCTCGCTATAGACTAGATTGCCGATGACGGGAAGATCGGGGTCAGAATTCCAGTCGGGTGAACGGAGTTTAAAGATAAATTGATTTTAACTTTACCGCCGCGCAAATACGGGTCCGCTCCCCTTAAATTAAACCTCACTCATCCTTAACCCATTAGCGTAATTAGTACATAGACGCGTAGCTTGAATGGGTAGTAAGACTCGGTGCACAAGAAAACTAATAATGTGAGGAGGAGAGGTGGTGATATTTCAAATTATGTCACAGGCTTATCTTTCTAAAAGATTTCGATTATTATTCAACATTTATAGGTTATATTGAAGACGTTTTAAATAAATTTAATTGTAAATAAGTGTCTTGGAAAAGTGCTTAGCTTAAATACATTTATTTTCAAACGATTGCTAGTTAAGTTTTTCGCTTCACCCTATCAGATATTCAGTTTTATTTATTCAACAATAAATTAAGCAAAAAACAATTGTGGTGTTTCAAAATCTTCCGGGTATTTGGATCGTATCGAACAAACGAGATTTGGTCTCACTACAGGCCGGTAATTCCCAAGTTTCGTGTTTATATGGAGAGTTTGTTGCCCGCCTGATAAAAGAACATGTAGTGAGAGCGGTTGTATCTTGATTGCAAACGGGGGGAAATTCGTCCAAACTGTAAACACACCCAAAAGTTATGGCCACCTAAATATCCAATGTCTAGATTGCGAACAAGTAAAAGAGCAGCTCGCGGGAATTCCAACGTGCGGGGGGTGACCTGGGTGTAAGGGGTTACTGGTAGCACCCACCGGGGCTTTCCTCCTGACCAAGCTTACTCTAGTCGAACCTAACCTAACCTAGAAATACTCCTGTATGTAATTTAGTTAAATTAAGACTGACGAGGCTGAAAAAACGGATGACTGCTAAGCCCCCGTGGGCCGCTCCTTTGATCAAATTAGGGGTGGGATGGCATAGTAACATGGCATGTCCGCAATTTGGACTCCTCTCCATGTATCGAAAATCTCATGTTCTTACTCAGGACTGTTTGGAATCAGGAGGCTACCGTGAGAGCCAGGGTCTCCAGCCCTATGGTCAACACTGGGACACGCCTGGCCTCAATCAAAACACACACATTGTCTAAACAAAGGACATACCCTCGCCCCCTTTTTTTAGTGACGCATTTCCTCTAATTCAGTGTCGGTGTGAGAACCTGTCAGCAATGACTTGTTTGCATGCTCTAAGGAGAAAAGGATGAAGAGAGTAAATAATTACAATATTTGCTGTCAGTGAACTAACTATGCGACTAAGGATGATATGATCACTAATTCTGAATTCTCTCACTTTACAATCCACCCGGACTATCCGTGTCTCATTACCCGGCCGGACTATCCCGTGGTGGGAGGAAGTAAGGCGAAACTGCCCGGCCTCTAAAACTTGTCCGTTTCTGCGCATGACGTCAGCTTTTTACTGCGAGCATTGCCGCTGTGACACGTTCTCAAATAAACTTTAGGTTTCAACCATATGCCTTAAATAAATCACTACATAACAATCTAGAAGTGTATAGTGATCTTTTGTAATATTTGTAGCAAGAATAATATGGGGGTGAAATAATGAAATTACATATATTTTAACATTATTATACAAAGTGAACGAACTTGTTAATTTCATCAAACAAGGAAAATAAAAACAATATATTAATATTTTAGTACGCAAAATGTTATGATACACACGTTAAAGAACATTTTTTGTTTCAATAGCTCCATCAATATTAAATTAAATTAAGTTTTGAATTTCAAAGAAAATCCTTGACTTGAACAAATAAAGCACAAGAAAAAATGATATTATTTACAACAGAAAAAACACAAAATATAATATGTAACCAAGGAAATCAAAATAAAATATTTGAAACCACTATTAAGTAAAGTGATATTCCTTTGACATTATAAACACCTATTTTATAACTGCAACATTAAGGCCACGGCTCTTTAGAGTTTTTTTTTGAAAATATCTGATTGGAAATTACTGTTTTTCCTTTATCATATAAATATAACTTTATACAATCGTGAACATTTTCAGCTTTGAAATTTTGACGAACCTTTGCGTTTAATATGCCCCAAACCCCAAAAAAATGTGGAGTTAACAATTATGTATGTCCCTGGGTCTTGATCCTAAAATATTTAATGAATTTTATTCAAACTTGAAATACATATTTAATATGGCTATACCTCAAGATTCTTATATAGACGCTAGCTCTTAAAATAAGAATAATTTAATGAACATTGATTTGTTTACATTCCAAAAAAATTTTTAAGTTGCTTTAACAATTTTGTTTAAAATGGATATCTAATGAGTGTTTACCTGACAATCAACACTGAATACTTGTTTTCGGGTAGAAATTCATTTATGGGCAGTTTACTAATGAGTAATGACTAATTTCTTCCAAATGGATGTATCTTTCTGCATTTTTGTGGAGAATACAGTAAAATATGACTTGCAAAGACTTCTGGAAATCTTCTTCAGCATAATGATCAGAACAGATTATGGCTGGATGTAAATGTTATAATTAGCTTAGAAGAAATAGTCTAATTAAATGAAAAAATAATTTTGTAAACATAAAAATTAAAATTAAATATAAAGGAAAACATATAAAACTATCTTAAATATTTTAACAAGACTCTTAAAATTTTAAAATACTAAATTAGAAATTTTACATTCTTATTTTTGCTTCACGTCTATCTAGGTTATACGCACTTATTTACCAAAAATAATATGGACACGAGAAATGTAAAATTTAGAGGAAATTTACCCTCATTTAAGTCTGAAGGGAGGAGGAAACAATTTATGAAAACCCACCCTTATCACACTCAGCTAAGAATCGAATCCCGATCTCCCCCGCCAGTAGTAAACAAAAGTAAATTAGATTGATGCTTAGGCTAAATCCACGTGATCACCTATACCTATCAAACTAATCAATCAAACTACTTGGTACATCTCTGTCAGTGGTTTCCAAATTAAAAATGCCAGAAGGTCTCAGTTGAATACCCGAGTATAGTGACGAACTGCATCATAATCAGCTAATTTTGTCAAGCCATGCAAAAATGAGAAAAGTTATTTAATTGCAAATGAAGTAATAAGTGATAATTTAAACAAGTTTAATTGCATATTAAACGAATATTCCGAACAACATTTTCTCTTTGCTAAGTCAATGTAATACAGCAAATGTAAGGAAGATATTATTTGGAGGTTTCATGGATTTATTCCTACGCTAGTCAAAACTTTCCGTTACTTGGGTAAAAACACCAAATTTTACTACAGTAGATTACTTTAACAAGAAACTTAGTGGGCCACCAGTTGGGAGCCCCTGATCTAGAGCAATAACTTAATATTGTTGAAATATTGCATGAAGGAAAACCATGTAATGCTTGCTCATTATAAGTGTATTTGTAAAAGACTTTATTTATTTATATATAGCATTGTTAGAGATACGAATACTTATTATATTACATGTCTAAGATTTTAAAATACCGACAATTAATGACAAATTGTAACAATAGTAGAAAAACAATGAAAAATTAATATTATACTCGAATTAAAATGACAAAGAGATAATTCCTGTTAATAAAATACAAGCTACAGTATTGCTAAACTTTAATAATAAATTTGCAGTTTAATCTGATCTTTTCGTCCACTTTTATATTTAAAAAAAAAGCATTTACAAAAAAATAAGATTTATTCACCCACATCGTCGGGAACGGGTACAAAGCCAGCAAAAATACTAACAAAATTAATTATTATGTATAACCGCTTCAATGGTCGAATCCAGGAAGTGGGCCCTTTACTAAATTAATTTCCACTCTCCCTCCACGCAAATACGGGTGCACTTCTTCTAAATCCAAACATCTTCACCCCTGGAATATTTGCGTAGTTAAATATGCGTATAGCTCAAAAGGGTAAAAATACATTGTTTCACAAACACATTTATTTAAAAATATCTTCTACATGATTTTGATTTGATTAACGGCGATCATAAATCTTGAAGACCCCGTAGTGCAGCTTATTATTACTAGCAAATTATATATAGTACTTTAATGAATGTTTGTACAATGTATCTATAAAGCATCAAAAGTTGCAATATTATATTTGTTAATATAGTCAGAGAAAATTACTTACAAGTTTTCAGATTAAATTTGTCCTCCCTCTTACATGCTACTATCCACTTTTTTTTTATTAAGTTCATCCTTCGGAAAACTAAAATATTTAATATTGCTGCCAATCTTGGCATGATTCCTTATTTTTAAAACATTTAAACACACTAAATAGGTGGTATATTTGAATTGTTTCCCTCAAGTTGTCCCTTCTTCAGCTACCAGACTCCCCCGAAGCTGACGTCACGACAAGAAAGAAGGAATGGGAGAACATGAGCACGGCTTCACCTTTTTACTTATTCACACCACGGGACTATCCGTATTTTGTTATCCGTCCTTGCTATCCATGTCTTATTATCCGTCCGGACTCTCCGTGTCTTACCAGCCATCCGAGGAAATGTCTACTTCATTACATCCAGCTGAGAATGGGATTTGAAGCCCAACATTCAGGTCACCGGCAAACCATAAGAGACGAGACTGACACCTTTATTTACGTGTCCACAGTTGCGGATGGTGGCATGACGAGTAAACACCTGAACATAAATAATAGGGTTGTGAGTTCCTAGAACCTCTTTTATAGTGAGTGACCCCTGAAGTATTAGTACCTCGACATATTTTGCACCAAGCTAAGAAAGCACGTGATGAGAATCGAACATTGACCTCCCAGATAAGCGAAAGCAAGCGAATGACAGCTGCTTAGATATAATGTTCGATAAAGCCCCTTTGTTCGAAGACAAACCGCATTGTACTTGCGGTGCAAAGTTTACTTCCCAGTGGATCTGTAGCGGTCACCGTCACCCCGTGGGTTCCTGCAGGGGATATTTAGGGCACGAGTCGGGCGTGACAAATACCTCTCTATACTGGGGGTCGGGAGTTCGACATGACTAGATGCTTGTGCAGGAGTGAAGTTCCTTAATTTACTTAGAAGTCTCCAAAAAGCAAATGATTTTTATCCCCGAGGTTTACTATTTGTCCAGGCTATACGCTTATAAGATCATTACTCTAACAGGGTAGAGATTAGGAAGGAAGCATTTTACCCTAATCTGCGTGTAAGAAGAGTGGGAAACCATTTAGGAAAAACCCCTTTCAGTAGACCTGACCAAGATTTGAATACCAATCTTAACATAATCAATAGGTCAATATATCACCATTAAAAATATTCGTATGTTTACTAAAAAGTTATGCGTGAAGAGGAAATGTAGCCATATTTGCGTGAATGTGGTACCGTATGGGGAATAATTTAGAATAAAACACCTTCAATACAACCAACCTAAATCCTAACATTGACCTCCCCTTCACCCCCAATCATCTGCGATCCAGTATATTGCGAGACTGACGTCTTAGACAAGCTGATCACCGATGCGGTTAGTTTGAATAGGATAGTACTTTTTTGATTAATTTGCTTTAGTACAAACATGTTCTATTAACTTACTATCTTAGCTTTAAAATGACATATGACGTAACCAGAGCCCACACCATGTGAAATGAAACTGTACAGTTTAGCGAATAGCCAAGCAGAGACACACTACCGACTTCGTGGACCGACCTCACACTGGTCTCCGTACGCGGGTGCTCTTATCTTACATCCCACACTCCCAGCTGGGCAATTACCGCAATTAGGACACGCATTCTGGCATTTCCTGTCGGGACGTGAATCACACCCGTATGGGACTCCAGCATGTGTACATCACAGGTGGTGTTCGCGTCACATGTGGGGCCAATCGAGAAGTGTATACTAGATAGATAATCTGTGAACCGTTCTTTCATTAGAGTGTTTACATTTCACAAATATCAGGAACATTCCTTCATTGGAGTGTTTACATTTCACAAATATCAGGAACATTACCTTCATTAGAGTGTTTACATTTCACAAATATCAGGAACATTCCTTCATTGGTGTGTTTATATTTCACAAATATCAGGAGCATTAAAATATATTCCACTCGCTAGCTATCAGTATCATGTATGTAAACAGGTCAAATAGGCCAGAATGGAAGGGATATTAAAATACTAATGGCAATAATTAGGCCAATTAATCTTGCCTTCAATGTACGGCGAGTCTCATTTGGTGAAGTGAAAGAGAAAATCTATATTTTCTCCGTGTAAGAGAGATTACTGATAAAAACATATCATTTGACATGGCTAATAAGTTTAAATATTTAAGAACAATTTTAACTAGCGATAACGATATTAGATTGGAAATTAAGAAAATAATACAGTCGGGAAATGCATGCTATTGCTCGATCTGTAAGTTGTACACATCTCGCCTACTTTCAAGGAATGTAAAACTCATAATATAAAAAACAATAATTTTATCGGCTGTTCTATATGGGTGTGAAACGCGGTCTCTTAAAGTACATGACGAAAATAAACTTAGGGTGTTCGAAAACAAGATGCCTTGAAAGATATTTGAACCAAAAAGGGATGAAGTTAGTAGGGAGGGGAAGAGGTTACATAAGGATGAGTTAAATACTCTGTACTGATCACAATACTTTTTCTTAGGATAATTAAGTCTTGTTGATTACTGTGGGCAGGACATGCACCACGAATGGGAGATTATATATTCTTGTTCAGGATGTTAACTGGTAAACCCAATGGAAAGAGACCATTGGGAAGAGCTAGACGCAGATGGAAGGATGACATTAGAATGGACCTAAAAGAAAAAAGGGTGTAATGAGGTGAACTGGATAGAGCTAGCTCGATATAGGGGTAGGTGGTGTACTTTTGTAGAGCGGTAATGAACTTTTGAGTTCTTAATTTCATAGAGTGAGTAAGAAGTATTTATGTCATTTGTATAGCTTTAACAATAGTATATATATATATATATATATATATTTGATATTTATATTTCTTAAAGTCCAGTTGAAGGGTTGGGGAGATTTATAATGACCGTATGTATAGTCTTTATTCGGACGTCATACAATCTCTCATTCGACATGACCTGCTTGTCGGATGAAAACTAGAATATAAAAATGAACCTTAGTATCATAGTCTACCGGTGAATCTTTCAAGCATGTCGTAACTTATCCCTTGATCTGCCTGACCAGGGTTGATACATTGGGCTCGACATAGTGTGTCGTGTCAGTCTTCCCGTGTTCAATATTTATGGGTTTGGGTGACCCACTGGGACCATCCCAGATCCCCCACCCTAACTCAACCCCCTTACACACACACACACACACACACACACACACACACACACACACACACACACACACACACTAGTATAATTATTGCGCAGTCAACTTGTGGTTTATACATTTAGTTTCGTTGACTTCGGTGGTCTTGGGGTAAAGTGCTCGCCTCAGGACGCGATGTTCATGGGTTCAAATCGAGCCCGGGCCGACGGATTTTTCTTGAGCGATAAAAATATGTAGTATAGCTTCGGAGAGGAAGTAAAGCCTTCGGTCCCATGTTGATCGTGGCATCCAAAAGAACCCTGAAAGGTATATGTAAATTCCTTACCCGGCAAAATTGTTAGGCTCTTTCGCTTTCACTCACAGAAATTATTGTGTCTCTTTGTTCAGAAAGTTCACGTCATATACCTCAAATAAATAATAATAATTAATAAAATATCTTTACCTTGATTCTTGTTTTATTATTCGTCTAGGCTAACGCATATTTACACTAATGGGGTAAGGATTGGAAAGGTAAATTTTAAATGTGATTTGCGCGCATTTATGTGAGGGGAGCTTAGAAAACCATTTTGGAAAAACCACCGTCACTACACCCATCTGGGATCTGAACTCCGACCTCCGACTGAAAAACGAGACTAGATTAGCTTTGATTTTAGTCCACGTGCCAATCGACGCAAGTAATAATGAGTACTAACTCATATCATGCAAGCTTTTATAGAAAGAGATACAAAGAGAGAAAGTGTGTGTGATGTGTGTGTGCGCGCGCGCGTGCATTTTGAACTGTCAGTATTTATCTTCCTATGTCGATTTGACTATAATCCATTCACCGTAGGAATTGACTTCTGAAAGGCCTTTTTACCTACCATAAATCTACTATATAGTAGGATATTGGTAGGAAAAAGGACCTTTCAGAGAGTAATTCCTACCGTGAATGGAATATACGTACAAAGTCCCACTAAGGCAGTTTCATCTGACGAGACTGTACACACACACACACACACACACACACACGTGTGAATGTCAGATTTGAGGACGTTCTGGACAGGATCTGCCGGAGCCGGTTGCGAGATCTGGCCGAGCGGTTCTGTAATACTTTCTCCTGCCATTTAGACAACATGCGTCGCAGCCGGGCGGGATTATGACGATAACACATTCCACAAGTACTCGCTGTGGAGCGGCAGAATTCACGCTCTACCGTCAAGCACGTATTGGTATTTCAGCACACGACTTACAAACTAGCTTAACTTTCAATACATTACTCTAGTTTCAAACCAGCATCGGTGGACACGTGAATGTCGCTCTCGTCTGTTCTTGGTTTGTTGGTTACACGGAGGTCGGGGTTCAAATTTTCGACCGGGTGAACTGGAATGGTTTTTTTTCTCCCTAAATGGTTCCCCACTTTCGCTTCGCGTAAATTTGGATACATTTAATTCATATTCTAGCTCCTTCATCTCGATTCCATTGAGTGTAACTGGTCTGATAGGCCGGAAGAGTAGTATAACGTGAAGCTCATCTATAGTTTCAACAATGATAGTACTTCGGTATATTTTAGTTGAAAGTTGTATGTTGCGGCTTTAATTTACTACAAAGCTTAAGTCATATTTTAAGACGTTAAAAAATAGTTATTATTATTATTAGCACCGCGTCTTACTAACCGTTCGGGTTGTACGCACTTACGCTAATGTGTAATGGAAGGGTGATAGTGAGATGACATGGAGGACCTACAGTTTAACGTGGAATCCCTACAGTTTAACGTGGAATCCGAACCACGGTGGAGGCCTGGCATTCCCCTAAAAAATAGTTCCAATTTATAGTGTCCGTAGAGAGCGTTACAGGTTAGATCAAACATCTCTCTCCAGACCCCAGCACCTCACAGCTCCAATATATTATAATATCGGTAAATAGTGACTGCGACTCTTTTAGACAAATGACAGGTTGAGCTAGAGCTGCACCTCGGAAAGTATTGCGAGGTGTGGAGTGCTATCGCGTCCTGTGAAGTGTGTGTGGTTATATATCCGTCACTATTAGTCTTGTGAAGTGTCGATGCCTGTATAACCACCACTATACATATTGTGCAGTATGGATGGCACCCGCCACTATACGTCGTCCTGAGGTCTGTGACCGAGTTTGTGTCGTGTCTCCTAGAAGAGGTCCGTACGGTAGCGCCCGGGCCACGTTTCGCGAACCCCGTTAGATGATGACGTCACGCGCCTAGAACTGTTACCCAGCGTCCGGTCCTCTCCTCTGAACATGGCGACCTACCTTTTGCATCCCGCAAGGTGGGCCTTATGTTACAGAACTGCTGGGAAATCTTACATGTTTGGCTGAGGGATACTTGAATATATTAGAACTGATTCTTTCATTTTGTGGAGCGCGCTTGCCTGATGCACACTTTAGTACTAAGGTGGAGATGTAGAGGATGCAGTTTTTGTGTCAATTTTTTTTTGATCAAAATAAATAAAATATCGCTTCAGTACAAAAAAAAAGTTTAATTTTTTTTACTTGGTGACATCATCAGTTCTTGAATATTTGTCAAGGATGTCCTGGAATTTAATGACAATCTTCATTTAAAGAATTTGTCATCTAATTCCGCTATGCTCTTGACAGATATTTAACAACAGTTACTGTTGATATCACCATGTGAATATAGTTCAACTCTATGTTTGAACCGAAGCATTATTATATTTATTTTGACTTAAGAAATATTTTGATATAAAACCTACAAAAAAATTGATCTTATCTCGCGTTTGCTACATCATCATCTTAACGGTTTTCTCCCATAGATTTGCAGTCAGCCTCCCTGACCACACAGCCGACACAGCAACAGGTAGGTAGATATGTATATTTTACAATAAATTTTCAGTAGGAAAATTTTTCCGCATTGGGGGCTTGCGACCTACTAAGTAGGTGAAGAGTCTAGGTTGGTGGAGGCGTGACCTAAATCCATACACATAAAGCTAGCAAATAGTGTGTCGTGGTGACGAGGAGGTTAAAGGGGAGGGGGGGGACGTTGTTAGCACACACTTAAGCCAACCTTAAAATTATTTTAACTATTACGTTGATGATAAATTGAAAATAAAATCCAAACAAATAATGATAATACTAATTATAAATTTTTAATTATTCGGTAAAAATTTCAGACCATTGAATCCCAGGGAAAGGGGACGTATTCGTTAATACCTATATTATTGAAGTAACACATTAAACTACCAAACGCTGTAATTTACACGTGAGTATGAGAAGATAACTGAAATCATTTATCGTTTTACTGGAACTCATTTACATAACTAAAATAGCAGGAAACATTTAAAATATATTCTGGTAAATTTTCCGTGTTACAACTTTACTGGTAGACAGGAACTAGTGTCCTTTAGACCAGTAGTTAGCCTTCCTAAACACTCAACCATTGGGACAGTCGGGATGTAATGAGTGTCCTCTATACCTGTAGTCATCCTTCCTAAACACTCAACCATGGGGACAGTCAGGATGTAATGAGTGTCCTCTATACCTGTAGTCATCCTTCCTAAACACTCAGCCATGGAGACAGGCAGGATGAAATGAGTGTCCTCTATAACCTGTAGTCATCCTTCCTAAACACTCAACCATTGGGACAGTCAGGATGTAGTGAGTGTCCTCTATACCTGTAGTCAGCCTTCCTGACCACTAAGATGGGATGGAACCCTCACTGATCATTAATGCAGGATAGAACCAGGGTATACCAAGCCAGTAGGCCAGTAGTCTGCCTCCTTGGCCACTCGACCAGAAGAAGCGTTATCACCCCAGCAGACGAAGACCTATGTTGTTATCAACAGAGCACGAAGGCGCTGGCGTGATATGATCCTTTCGTCACGTGTCAAGCCGAGACAATAATTACTGCCTCACTATGCCGATGTCATTTAGGGATATATATATATATATATATATATATATATTAGTCTCATGTGAAGCGATGCTGACGACAGGACACCTGTATCCCTTAGACTAAAGTCAGACTGGTGTGTTCTCATTATGAAGTCAGGAGTCCGACTATCCGCTCTCAAGTTTCACCCATCAGGAATATTGGGAGCGCGGAGATGTTGGCTTGGTCGGACGTTTTTGTATACTGCTATACATAAATAATTTGATGTCTTCATTCATTCATCCTATGTACAAGTGATGGATAAGGGTTGCTCATTACCAGATGTCATTCAGTCATCCTATGTACAAGGGATGGATAAGGGTTGCTCATTACCAGATGTCATTCAGTCATCCTATGTACAAGTGATGGATAAGGGTTGCTCATTACCAGGTGTCATTCAGTCATCCTATGTACATGTGATGGATAAGGGTTGCTCATTACCAGGTGTCATTCAGTCATCCTGTGCACAAGTGGAGGATAAGTGTTGCACAGGAAGTTGATCTAATGGGAAAAAAACTAACTCTGATCTCGCAAGAGTATTATGTTTACTAATACATATTCTCTCTAATGGATCGCTCTTATCTAATGCCGTGTCAGATGACTTCTGACGGGTAAAGAAGGTCATGAATTATTATTATTTTTAACCATTTTATCTCTCATTAATTACCACAGCTGGTAAAATTTCCCTTTCTTGTTTATGTTAGTTTATGTGTGACAGTGAAAGTTCCCAACTGCTATTGCTAATCAAATGGGGGAACCGTCAGTACATTCAGCGATTCTCTCTTCTATTAGGATATTATTATATTAACACTTTCAGTGATTTATAATATTTTGTGACGAGGATAACAGCGAAGGGTTGACCTCGCTGGTCTTGGAGTAAAGTGCTCGCTTCAGGACCGGATATTCGTGGGTTCAAACCCATTTGGGGTCGACAGATTTTTCTTGAGCAATAAGAATCCGTAGCAGAACTCCCTTCGGAGGGGAAGTAAAGCCGTTGGTCCCATGTCGATTCTGACTTGTAAAATAATCCTGGAAGGTATGTGAAAATACCTTTTCCCAGCAAAATTGGTAGGCCCTTTCGCTCTCGCTCATAGAAATTTTCAAGTGCTGACATAATCAGTCGGTTCAGAAGGTGCACTTTAAATACAAAAAAAAAAGAAAGAGTGAAAGCTCAATTAAGGGTTTACAATGAATTTATTTTATTTACGTCGATTTGGTCCCACCCATTGCAGCACTAATGGCTAAACGGAATAGAATCTTTAGTGCTGATTACTAAACACAGTTGTTATTAGTGTTAATATTGTGAACGTTAGTGCTCATATCTTAAAATTGATACGTTAGACGGTTTTTTTAGTAATACAAATTTTGTAGAACGATAGAATATTAAAATTATATCAATGTGGATAGATCGTTTCATCATGAAGGTCCTTGTTTCAATCTCAACCGTCGCTCTTTTCGACAGACTGAACTACCCGCATAGGGGGGCTCGCAGGCTGAATGTCAGGCTCATCTGGTCTAGTTTGTCATCTGCAAGAAGTTTGGGGTTCGGATCCTGAATGGGTGTTCTGAGCTGGTTTGTTCCCAAATGGTTTCTCACTCTCTCTCTAAGCAAATGTGGGTACGTTTTCTCACTTAATACTTTCTTGACCTAAAACATTACCGTAATTAATGTATATGCGTCTAACCCGAATAGGTTGCGAGGCGTGGTAAATAAAAAAAAAATCTGCCTTCCACATTCTTAAATTTACCGGCGCAATTAAAATGCTTATAGCCCGGACAGGTAGCAAGACATAATGAGATAAATAAAATAAAATGGTTAATTTTGAAGGTGTAAAGGTTATTTATCACAACATTGTAAAACCTATTTCTCTCTGCCTATCCTTTCCTTCTCATTCGCCTTCGTGAGAGTATCGACAAAATGATTTTCGAAAAATTGCTATTTGGTAAACTCGCCGGCTACCCACTTTAACTTGTGTTAAGATCAAGCACAACTCTTAGTAAATTATTTCATAATATAATTTTTAAATGATTTAAAATTACTAAACTTTGCATGGAAAGCTAGAATTGTATTATTCTTCGAACTTAACGTTCGAAAAGTCTATTTCCGAAAAACCCGCCTGGTGGCGTAGTTGGCTAACGCACTTGTCGTGTTGAGCTCGACTGCTGAGGACGGGGAGATCGAGGTTCGAATATCGGTCGGGTGAACTGGGGGTGGTTTTTCCTNTTCACCCTTCCCAATTCCTATTCCATTAGAGTAATTAGTACTTAAAGCGTATAACCCGAACGGGTAGTAAGACGCGGTGCTAAATATTATTATTATTATTATTATTTACGAAAAACCTCCTTGTTGAAACATATATTTTTAAGTTTTCGAAAAACTTCTCGTTCGAAGAATTTCTAGATCGAAAAATTTGTTTTCGAAAAATTTATTTTAGCCTAATTGATTTTCGAAAAACTATTAGTTCGAAAAATAAAACTTCGAATAATTGAATTTCGAAAAGCTGATTTTTGAAAAATTGCCATTCGGTAAACTTGTTGGCTACCATCGACACCAATCCCGGCAAGCGCACTAGCCGCTCCTCCAATCTGGTCCTTGTCACTTTCTCTTTGACCTAATCTGACAGCGACCGGTGCCATCTCCTTGCCAAAGCGGGCAGAGAGAAAGGAGAGCCGCTCTCCGCCAATACATACAGTATTTGTCGCAATCTTTAGAACCGGACTACTATCCCTCTCTACCGTAACATTACTACAGTCCTCATGACAGGGCTAAGCCACGCCCTCGTATGATATTTACGTGTCATTTACCAACATCTTTGTTCAGGGGTGTGCGAAGCCTCGAAAACCTCGACAAAAATATCATCGACTTCACTTTGAAAACTACGAAGATTCGCCAGTAAAAATATTGACCGCTAAGTTACCAATAATTAATTCTTGCCATTCTTAGCTGAAATATACACTCACTTTATCCTGAAGAGTAGCAAGTACTATTGTGCAGCTTATTAGATAAAGCCATTGTGGGGATAAAGCTAACATTTAGGGTAAACGGAGTGTATATTACAATTAATACTCATTTGAAAAAAAAATCAGGTAATTGAATCGTATGTTGTTATAATTACGTTATTTATCAGCCTATAGTGAAATATTACAAACAAATTGTGTCATTAAATATTTTCTAAATGATTTTAGAGTATAAAGTGATATAAAAAAGAACAATATAATTTTTTAAAGCATAAAGCAATTAACAAAAAATTCTCCCACTTTGATTCGTCTTTGAGAATATTTAATATATTCGGTTCAAGTTCTCTTTGATTTGAAAAAAAAATGGCGTTCGCACACCCCTACCTTTGTTGAATCTATCTTAAGAATTTTTTAGAAAGAAACTCTTAGAAAATACCAATATAGTTTCTTTTACTGTCAGTGGACGTAGGTATGGTGGCGAATTTAAATATAATAACCCGCCTCGGTGGCGTAGTTGGTTAACGCGCTTGTCATGTTGAGCTCGATTGCTGAGGACGGGGAGATCGAGGTTCGAATCTCGGTCGGGTGGACTGGGAGGGTTTTTTCCTAAATGGTTTTAAATTCTCCCTCCACGCAAATGCGGGTTCACTTCCTCTAATTCAACCTTCCAAATTCCCAATCCATTAGCGTAATTAGTACTTAAAGCATATGACCCGAACGAGTAGTAAGACGCGGTGCTAAATAAAAAAAAATATTCTAAATTTCGCCGCTAGAAAGCACTAACACGCTGACGTGACTAAGAAAAGAGGGTGAACACAATATCCTCTATTCACCCTTTCTTTCAAAGTCATCTGATGGTTGGGAGGAGTAAGAAAGAGAAAAGTACAAGCTTAGTGAAACATTTATTTGGGTTGATAAACAACAGCGATCCTGGTGGAGAGATATTCGTAATTAGTTTTATTCGCTAGGCTGGTCACACCTTCCCCTGAGTGTCGGCCACTCTCTCTTACACATCCGTCACTATATTTAGCTAGCAAGGTCGGCCGGTTCGCGAATGTAGAAACATTTTAGAACCCGTGCCTTGCATCGCAATGTTTGTACGGATGCCAGCCATATGTTCCCTTGATCACCTTCTGTGTCCCCGCCCTGACCTTGTCACTGTCTCCAACTTTAATCCTTACCACGACTGCTCATTGCACACCTACTTTATGAAATAGTAGATAGATTGCGCCGTCCCAACATAGTAACACAGAATATTTAGTATTCAACACCTGTAGGAAAAATATGCGCCTACCAAGGATATGAACACAGAACCTTTAGTACCCATTATCTTGGGGGGAAATATGTACCTCCCCAGGATATGAATACAGAACCTTTAGTGTCCATCACCTTGAGGGAAAATATTAACCTCCCTAAGATATGAATACAAAACCTTTAGTATCCATTATCTTGATGGAAAATATTGACCTCCCCAGGATATGAATACAAAACCTTTAGTATCCATTACCTTGAGGGAAAATATTAACCTCCCCAAGATATGAATACAAAACCTTTAGTATCCATTATCTTGATGGAAAATATTGACCTCCCCAGGATATGAATACAACACCTTTAGTACCCATTACCTTGAGGGAAAATATGAACCTCCCCAAGATATGAATACAAAACCTTTAGTATCCATTATCTTGATGGAAAATATGCTCCGGACGTGGCATAGCATTTTTTGTGTGTGTTTTTTCTGATCTAATTTAAACTACATTTCATGTCCTCTACAAGGAATAGTTCTGAAAACCAGGGTTCCCCAAGGACCAACAACACATGGACTTGTGTCTCTACGGACTTGTTTATCTGTGTTACAGGACTCCGTGGAGCTGAAGAAGCGCCTGGAGGAAGTTCGGCTCCTGGAGTCTAGAAAGTCCGCTCGACTCATGGACCAAGACACCGACTTTGCCCGTCTAGCGGACATGGCCGGCGACCGCAGGAGAACTTCCTCCCAGATCATAGACGTCCCTGCCGTGCACGGGTGAGTGGCTCCAATACAATCCTCTTCTTAGAGTTGATAGTACTATATATAGGCGCTCTTCTGGAAGCGATTTGTATTCCCTGACGTCAGCTGGTAGCCACTTGTATACCCTGGTCAGCTAGTAGCCACTTGTACTCTCACAGATGTCAGCTGGTAGCCACTTGTATTCTCTGATGTCAGCTGGTAGCCATTTGTACTCTCACAGATGTCAGCTGGTAGCCACTTGTATTCCCGGACGTCAGCTGGTAGCCACTTGTATTCTCTGATGTCAGCTGGTAGCCATTTGTACTCTCACAGATGTCATCTGGTAGCCACTTGTATTCCCTGATGTTAGCTGGTAGCCACTTGTATTCTCTGACGTTACCTGGTAGCCACTTGTATTCCCTGACGTCAGCTGGTAGCCATTTGTATTTCCTGACGTCAGCTGGTAGCCATTTGTATTTCCTGACGTCAGCTGGTAGCCATTTGTATACCTTTGTCAGCTAGTAGCCACTTGTACTCTCACAGATGTCAGCTGGTAGCCACTTGTATTCCCTGACGTCAGCTTGTAGCCACTTGTATTCTCTGATGTCAGCTGGTAGCCACTTGTATTCCCTGATGTTAGCTGGTAGCCACTTGTATTCCCTGACGTTAGCTGGTAGCCACTTGTATTCCCTGACGTCAGCTGGTAGCCATTTGTATTTCCTGACGTCAGCTGGTAGCCATTTGTATACCTTGGTCAGCTAGTAGCCACTTGTACTCTCACAGATGTCATCTGGTAGCCACTTGTATTCCCTGACGTTAGCTGGTAGCCACTTGTATTCTATGACGTTAGCTGGTAGCCACTTGTATTTCCTGACGCCAACTGGCAGCCATTTTTACTATCCAATTTATGGCATTATTGCAATGTTTACTTCATCAACACTCGCAACAATCTGAACCCACTGACTTTTAATTTTAATGAGCAACAAGTTGGCTGGCTACTTTTATTGACATGGTTCATTTGGTTGGGTCCTTCCTTCTTGGCCGGTCCCGTTAAATTGCCTTGTTTGCACTGTTTTTTCCTGGCATACGGCCAAACGCACTACTCCCATATTATCACTTTGTGATGGCGAGATATTTCAACCAGACAGTCAATGAAGGACAATGGCTAGTTCCATCAGACCTCTCCTAGAACTATTTCTTGATAGTAAGAGGGAGAGAGGTGATGTTGAACCAGACATTCAATGAAGGACCGCGCCCCATGTTATCTACCAAACATCCAGAGGCTGAGGGGACCTCGGTTTGGCCAAGGTTCCGTGTGCGAGCGTGTGAATGTGTGTCATTCAAATGCTTGTCACACTTTACCTTGGACTAGTGCCCGACATTGTGTGTCTTGAACAAATCTAGAGGGGTCCGGTTCAACCCCGTGTGGAGCCTGGAGATGGATTCACACTTGTAGGACTGTGCGCCGGTCGTGTCGTCGTTAACATTCAGAGAATGGTAGCAGAGTGGTCAGCGCATAGTCTTGTAACTGTTTGAGAATGTTTTGCGGCACGACACAGCCAGCGCACAACCCTATGAGTGGGAATCCCAATTAAGATCCCTCACACTCCTGTATTACAATTTCCGGCGCGAGTGTTTAGCTACAAGTTGCTCTTTTAGGTTAGATCAGTTTGTACTGATATGACCTGGTGTATAGCCTGATCAGTTAAAGGATGTTAAATGATAAATAAAATAAATACCAATTAATCGGTTGCTTGCTAGTACATTTGTTGCTCGTTCAAGGGGGTTGGTGGGAGGAGCGGTCTGAACATTGTCTTACTTGTAACATATCTTGGGGGGGGATCAAGCTAGCGATTTACCCCCTACCCCCCCAAGATCAGAAATAATAATACAAGCTTAAAACTGTATAATCTTCAAGGGAATTTCTGGATAATTTTTTAAGACTCTACAGTGTAATCCTTCAGCTCACCAATATTATTTCAACCTCGTCCCACTGCTCTTAGGATGATGTTCGTGTATAGTAGTTTCCCAAACTCACTCCAGACAGATGTTGATACAGTTTTTCTTGCCCTTCTCACCCTTTAGCTCAGACAGACAGATTGAGATGAACGCCTTATGCATCCTATTTTAGTAGTTGTAGGTGTGCACGCGAATAAAGACATCAGTCACGTCTTGTCTGATTTGCTGGTGAGGTAAAAGCTATGGTTCGAATCCCTACGCCCCGGGTGCACTGAAATTGATTTTCCTAGTTGGCTTTTCACTCTTCCTCCACGTAAATGTGGGCTTACTTCCTCTATCCTATAACTCTTTACCACATTGGTGTAAATAGGTTCCCAGACAAGTAGTAGGACGTGATTTGAAGGCGTGATAGGTCCACTAAACTCGACTGTTACTCGCGGAAATCGTGGTAGCCTAACCCTTTATTAATAAATTCTTCCAAAAACCCCAAGATAATGAATCTCGTGTTTTACCTGGATTTGTGATTTTCAAGCCTGGCGAACACACACATATTGTAAAACACATGATCTTGAAATTGTCTTGTTTGTAAATAATAGTCAAATCACCATGGCCGTGTCCTTATGGGGGCAGATACCTCAGAAAACGGTGTCAAGTAAAGTGTGTTCGCGCTGGCCGGCGTGTGTTGCGCCACAACTGGGAGAAAGCCTTCTGACACAGCTCTCTCGGACATGGTCATGGCGGGCGTAGTGCCAACTGGACCAAGTTGCAGGGAACCCTCACACTGTCCACTACACTCCAGCCCGGGGACGTTGAGAGTGTATGTCCTGCGCACAGCAAAGTGCGTAGTGGGAAAAGGGAGGAGTCCCGAGTTTAATCGACGAGGTGCGATCTCCCACGAAATAGGTCAACACACTGTTTTTATATTTGGTTTAGTGACACATTCTCAGATGCGTTTACGAACTCCCATTTTCTAATTCAATTTCACTAAACATATAAGAGATGATTGTTATTTTTTTTAAATGTTGTTCACATAATAAATACTCATAAAATCAGCTATACCTTATTTTGTGACATAAGTCTATTATCTTTTTCTTGTTTTTCAATTGCTGTCCCTACTTTAGATCGTATTCGGTTTGTGACCAACATTCTTCAAAAAGTTTATTTTAAGTCAACATTATAACTCGTATCAACATTAACATTGATGATAACTTTCTAAATAAAATACTTCGTATAGACTCTCAATACGATACGCATCTTGCTTCTTTATCAAAATGTACTGGATGAAACTTTGAACTGTGAACATGCGGTTCGTTAAAAAAAACATCTTACCTTATGGGCTATTTCTAATATTTACCTAAGAAGAATGAAAATATACCTGGAAGAGAATGGAAAGCCTCTTTGCGACTAGCCAACTTACTAAGTATAGAGTAGTTTCATTTGACGTCCACTTTCAACTTAGTTTGGGTGTGTTGTATCTGTTGCGAGACTTTTAGAGTGCGTGGAACAAAATAAATATAGTTCGTGGGATATTTATATGCATTTGTTTCCTAACATTGCGAGAAACAACGTTACTTCAGCGGCTCTTGAATACGGCCTCGGGTGAAAAAAAAGTTTGCAACTGGATTTACTTCCAATTACATAATTTTCTTCTCCAAGCTTATATAGTTCCAATGAATATATTAGTTTGTAATCAACCGGTCTCTCCCACTGATTTTAGATAGATGATGTGTTTTTAATAGAATGTTAAGGTCCAGGAGATGGTTTGAGCTAGTGTATCAGGCGGTGATAATTTTAGAGGAGGTATAGCGGCCATTGACACCGTCTGTTTGCGATAACAGATTATTGACATTGGCCACGTCTTCTCCCAAGAATAATAAGTTATACGTTAGCCGTCTGCTGACCTAGGAGCCGATCACCATGGGGTCACCTACGGTCAAGGAATAATAATCATTATTTTAGTGGCCCGAAAGTTTTTTTTCAGCACCGCGTCTTACTACTACCTGTTCAGGTTATACGCATATACACTAATTACGCTAGTGAGTTAGGGATGAGTAAGGTTGAATTTAGAGGACCTGTACCCGCATTTACGAAGAGGAGAGTGGAAAAGAATTTTGGAAAACCCAACCTCATACACCCAACCAGGATTCGAATTCCAATATCCCTGTTGTCGGCAGTCTAGTCCAACACGAGAGTGATGCCTTAAACCATGTGGCCACCGAAACATTTCCGGAAACATTGAAACCCAGAAATGAGATATCTTGGCCCTGAAATAGGGTTAAGTTTAGGAACATCTTTAATGTAAACTGAGGTAAGCAAGCAATTCCTTTGACAAGGAATTTCCTCATTAGTGGAGTTAACATACGCATAGCAGTTGTACTGTTACGGGTACGCTCTGTTCTACATTGAGCGTTGGCCTGAAGAACATGTGCATACAAGTTAATATTTTAAATAGGCACATTTTGCTGTTGATCTACAAACCAACTCAATTATTCTAGTTCTTATAATTACTTTCAATATCATAAACAAAATAATCACATTTATTCCAAATACTATAGGACATATCGATTTCTTCAAAAGTCCGTCTCCCCTCACGGATAACTAAGGTAGGCAATACCATTTAAACCAGACGTTACATTTTAGTGCGGCTTTCTGTGGTTTCGTTAGAAAACAGTAGAGTGGAGCCCAGTGAAACAATCTTTCTTTATTTAAAACCATATTTAAAACATGAGAACAAAATTTTACTGATCTTAATTTCAAAGTTTTCAAATAAATAAGGGAGAAAACTACACTTTGAGGCGACATCTGGTCCAAAGGTTATCTTGTATCAAACATCTCGGCCGTGAGATTGGCTTTCAAGTAACAAAGATATAAATTCTAATGAAATATACCAAATGAACCCTTAGTTTATCTTGGAAGGTTGCAAGCTTACCTCACACTATGGCGTAGCATATAAGATAGCAAACCAAGGCATCGTTCACTAGACCGCACCGGTGGACACGCGGGCTAAGATCTCAACCCCATCTAGTTTGGTTTGTCGGTGACGGGCTGGATAGTGTTCGAATCCTGGTCCGGACTAAGGGGGTACATTTCCTAATTCCCATAAATTCAACCTTCCTCATACTTACTCCATTAGTGTAAATATGTGTATAGCTTGAATGGATGGTAATACGTGGCGCACTGAGAACTTGTATGCACTAATATTTTCTTCGAAGATAGGCATCCAGTAAGGTTATTATTTTTCTTTTAATTCTAGCTTTTAGTTCGAACAGAAGTGCCAACTTTATCATGAAGGAACTGGTGCGATGATATATATATATATATATATATATATTCGTGAGAGGTTGAATGAGCCAATCTCATGGCACTCCCGGAGAAATCGGGTTACATCAACCGATTAACTAAAAGTCGAAAGAATGTCTGGAGTGTCTAATGGGGCCACGAGTCTTGGTTCCGCGTAATTAGACGAACGCTATCATTACTCTGGGCGAGAACTAATTAACGAGATGAAAGTGGTGAAACATTCGTCAACAGTTTCGCAGGAACTAGGAGGTATAGAACTATAGTTATCTGTGACAGTTGCGAGGTTGCCATTGTTCCTGTGGGTACATAGCGAGGAAACTAGGAAGTGAGAGTCTCACTGCACCACTCAAGTGCTTTTACCGCAGAAAATAAAACTGTCCGCAATGGCGTCATCATGAGCACACAAGAAAATAACTCTGTCTGCGCAGGTCCCTTTCTCGAATCTCTCACACGCTCTCTTGGAGATCTGTTTCTGTCGGATGCATCATGCATGTGCTCACTGTCGATGTCTCCGTATTTAATTCAGTACAAGTAAACTATTTCCGTGTGTATGAACAACTATCATAGCGATTATTAGCAAAACAGTAGCTACTGTGGAAACTTGTGTGTAATTTGGTGTTGGCACGGGTCCCACTTTTCAGCTATGTATACACATGCGCAGAAGTTGTCTAAGATTAACAAATTTAACATTGATTACCTTGTCTTTCTAAAAAAAAAAAGCAAAACTAAATATAGTTTTGATAAAGTTTTTGGTAGATAGTTTTCCATCTTACTACCTCTAAGAGTTGTACAGCTTTTAGTCAAATATAGTGAGTCAGGTGAGCTTGGTTACATAGATAATAGAGTGGGGTATTTTTGGAATGCAGAAACGAAGTGAGCCTACATAAGCAACTCTAAATGGAGCTCTCGCCTGAGGCAAGGTTGTGGAGTTCTGTGCGTGCATGTGGGTGGAGGTCGCTGTCCATTGTCTGGCCCTTAGTGGGCCATTACTGGTGTTGACCTTCAGCCAATGAATTTTAGCCTAGTTAGCGAGGTAGGGACAACCTTAACACCTCTTCAAACTAGCAACACTTGGCAAGTGGCTAACACTTCTGACCTAGAAGATCGTGGTTTGAGCCAGACCAGGGGATAGTTCCTTAGAGTTCGTCATCATAATGATCCTTGTTTTGGGATAGTTTGTGGCTTATATACCAGTATCGATACTTATGTTAGCCAGTTCAAGTCGCTGATGGACACTGTCTTCAAAAATTGTGATGAACATATCTGGTTCAATTCCCTGTTTAGTATTTTAAGGCTAGGTCAAAGCTACTCTTATACATTTAGTAGGTCCCATGCGCTAAATCTACTGGTCCTATTTCTTTTATTAATAGTCGAATTAATCTATGGCTTGGCTTTCTATTTCTTGAATTATCCCAGAATAGGCACAGTAATTATTTTAAAACCCTTCCGGTCATTTAGGTTAAGTGCCGCGCAGTTCTAGCCTTGATGCTTACTGTCGCAGAGAGGATTAGCTCAATTAGCGATATGTCACGGGCGAGGCCGAGTTATCGCGGTCTAGAGGCCAACAAGACCTTCCCCGCCGCACGCGAGACCAGTCCGACCATGCGCGTTCAATCAAATGGGGGCGCCTACACAATAAAGAATACTTTCAACTCTAGAAATCAAGTTTGTACTTGACTGTGTGACTTTAAGAATTCGAAACATGACATGCAATGAGAACAGACACAATTGTGACTTCCAAACTAAAAATAAAGTTTTGAATTTACAAATATGAAATACTGGTTACAGGAAGGCAAAGTTTTTTGTTTGGTCAATCGGGAAGAAATATTTTTCTATGGGTGTTCTAGAGCTAGAAGACAAGATATCATCAGCCATCTTTTATATAACTATTAATATATTTTATTTTACGCTACCGATTGGGTTAAGGTGTCGGACTTGGGGAAAATAAAGCACAATTATTGTGCATGTAATATGATAGTGGACCAGGATGCATTCGATCGAATTAATTATTAATGTAATTATATCAATCTACTCTTTAACTTATTTAAAAACATGCCATTCGATATAATTGTATTTTCTCAAGCTTCGCTTATCACTGGTTAAACGTTTACATTTTGTAAAATCATACTAAAGTATTGTATGAAAATCAAGTTTGTTAGAGTACATCCATTTAATGTGTTAGCTAGGTAAAAGTTTTAAAATTGTGTACTTAATTGGTTAAAGACAAACAACTGTCATCTCCGTCGTGTTTTGTGGGCCACTGTCACGTGCCACGGCCTCGCTATTCCTGTCTCGCGGTGACAAACATTCACCACTGGACCAAATGAATCTCGGGTGCTCTCAGAATACATGACCATCTCGCAACAGTCAAACTTGGGGAGATGATTGGTAGAAAAGCTCCGTTAGTTCTTGATGGAGTACATACAGTACCTCGCTATGTTCAGCTCCATCCAAAACCATTTGTCAGGAGTGAGTTACATCTCACGGTGTATTCACTCACAGGAGAGCTGTCAGAGAAAGTTTTGTAGCCAGCGGAATAGTAGAGGTAGTCTGCCTCCTTGGTAGACATAAGTCACCTCTTTGATATACATAGGTTGCCTCCTTGGTAGACAGATCGCCTCCTTGGTAGACAGATCACCTCCATGGTAGACAGATCACCTCCATGGTAGACAGATCACCTCTTTGGTAAACATAGATCATCTTCTTGGTAGACATAGATCACCTCCTCGGTAGACACAGGTCACCTCCTCGGTAGACACAGGTCACCTCTTATGTAAACATAGATCACCTCCTTTGTAAACATAGATCACCTCCTCGGTAAACATATATCACCTCCTCGGTAGACACAGATCCCCTCCTTGGTAAACATAGATCCCCTCCTTGGTAAACATAGATCACCTCTGTAGACACAGATCCCCTCCTTGGTAAACATAGATCACCTTCTTGGTAGACATAGATCACCTCCTCGGTAAACATATATCACCTCCTCGGTAGACACAGATCCCCTCCTTGGTAGACATAGATCACCTCCTCGGTAAACATAAATCACCTCCTCGGTAGACACAGATCCCCTTCTTGGTAAACATAGATCACCTTCTCGGTAGACACAGATCCCCTCCTTGGTAGACACAGGTCACCTCCTCGGTAGACACAGGTCACCTCTTATGTAAACATAGATCACCTCCTTTGTAAACGTAGATCCCCTCCTTGGTAAACATAGATCACCTCCTCGGTAGACACAGATCCCCTCCTTGGTAAACATAGATCACCTTCTCGGTAAACATAGATCACCTCCTCGGTAGACATATATCACCTTCTCGGTAGACACTGATTCCCTCCTCGGTAGACATATATCACCTTCTCGGTAGACACAGATCCCCTCCTCGGTAGACACAGATCCCCTCCTTGGTAAACATAGATCACCTTCTCGGTAGACACAGATCCCCTCCGCGGTAGACACAGATCCCCTCCTCGGTAGACACAGATCCCCTCCTCGGTAGACACAGATCCCCTCCTTGGTAAACATAGATCACCTCCTCGGTAAACATAGATCACCTTCTCGGTAAACATAGATCACCTCTCTATACACAGGTCCCCTCCTCGGTACAGGTTAACATATTATTATTATTATTATTATTATTAGCACCGCGTCTTACTACCCGTTCGGGTTATACGCACTTACGCTAATGTGAAATGGTAGGGTGATTGTGAAATGAAATGAAGGACCTACAGTTTAACGTGGAATCCGAACCACGGTGGAGGCCTGGCATTCCTCACATTCACAAGATGTAGGTTAACATATTCCGGCAATAATGTCAGATGATTGAATCTTAGGGAAAGGGGATGTATTCGTTAATGCTCTGATGATAATATTATAGTAATAACACATCTGGTCTACGGAAGACCGGACGTTAGTGATACATTCAAACCACCAATCAATGTAGTCAAATCGTGAGTATGAGAGCAGTACTGGAATTGCTCTTACTGTCATCTATTTGATAATGTTTCATGTGTTAACGTCCAACACGGCCTGGTCGGTTTCCGAATACACACTCTCAACTTAAATCTTACAGACTGGACGGTTGTGCCGGTCTCTGGTTTCATCAGCTGTTGTCGTGACGTCATCTCGCCGGCCGGTCTATGCACGCATGCGGCCGTCATGCCGTTGGCTGAGCCACAATATCAAATATTAACGACTTGCAATAAAATGACATCATTATTTCTGTCCCCAGGCAGGTGAACAGGTGAGCTGTTGTCGGGGGTCAGACACCACCATCTAATTACCTTATGTTTACTTCGTGGTACAACATATGACAGCATGCATCATTCCTAGGGACGCGGAGAGAGTAGGTCCTGAGACGGTACTGAGAGTAGGAAGTTTTGAGAAAGAGTAGAAGGTCCTGATACAGACAGAGAGAGAGTAGAAGGTCCTGCGACAGAGAGAGAGAGAGTAGAAGGTCCTGCGACAGAGAGAGAGAGTAGAAGGTCCTGCGACAGAGAGAGAGAGTAGAAGGTCCTGCGACACAGAGAGAGAGAGTAGAAGGTCCTGCGACACAGAGAGAGAGAGAGAGTAGAAGGTCCTGCAACACAGAGAGAGCAGATGGTCCTGCGACACAGAGAAAGAGAGAGAGAGTAGAAGATACAAAGGGAGAGGAAGTAAAAGGAAAGTAGAAGAGTACTTGCTCGCTCGATTAAGTACTTTCACTCCAACTTAAACTAGAAGTGAAGCAATTAGGCCTACCGTTAGTCGAAGTTTCATGCGAAAGAAATAATTTTAGCATTAAAAATAATAATGGGATATTAAAAAAATTAACTTCGCTTGTTTGTTCGTAACAATTTCATAGGAAACATCGATTTTTTTTTATAAATTTGTTTGTTTGAGACAAAAAACACTTGAAGTTAATTTATTTCATCAAATAAAAAAGTTATTAGCAACAATGGGTTCAGAACCATGCCAATTCGAGGTTTGTTACTTTATTTTTGTACGTGCTATGTCCGACACTATGACTCTTTAGAATGTCTGCCGGCTGAGTCAAGAGCAATGAGTTTGGAACCCGACGAGGGCAAAAAAAAAAGTGTTTACCCCGCTTTTACTTATTGGTAAATTGATGATCTGGGTTGTGGTTAGAGACCCTTTAGTAGGTGGAAAAATAATGGTTATGGCATATATCGATGCTTGATTTCTGTTAGAAACAGTACTTACAGGTGTATAGTGGAGCTCTATGACCACTTTGAGTGGATAGTATATCACAGTGATCAACTTGTTGCCAGAGAGTATAGCATAGTGACCCACTTGTTGTCAGAGAGTATAGCATAGTGACCCACTTGTTGCCAGAAATTATAGCACAGTGACCCACTTGTTGCCAGAAAGTATAGCATAGTGACCCACTTGTTGCCAGTAAGTATATCACAGTGATCAACTTGTTGCCAGAGAGAATAGCATAGTGACCCACTTGTTGCCACCATGCTATCATGGACACAGACTCTTAGAGCACTTAACTAAGGCCGACCAGATATCGGTCAATGTTGTCACTCCCCACCGGAACTTTGTTTCATCACGCCACTGGAATTACTCTTCTAGCTAGCCGGTACTTCAACTACAGTCACATTTATTTATGAAGAAACTTTTTTGACTGCAACACAAGTTAATACACACTTCGGTGGTCGAAAAATGTAAGGCGACCCGGGAGCTATAAACTATCTCGTGTATTTAGCAAAAAATGTTAGCGTCAGAAATACCAAAGATAAAAACAATAGGCACGGTGCACCAATCAGACTTTCTCGCTCTTTTTTTTAAATTATACTTATAGCTCGTAAGACATGTGAAACCAAATAACATGCATTGCTATAGAAACATAATGGAAAAAAATAACATTGCATTTCACCAAAGAGCTTCATGAAATAGACATTGTTACGGAAACATTTTATTGGCTCTCTGCATTTTCAATTCCACATTTCCCAAAGATATAATTTTTTTTAATATACAGTATTTTCCTATAGATGGGAAAATATTGATTTTATAAAATATTCTTTCAAATTAAAGTTGACTAAGCTATTTCGAATCTCAAAGATTCAAATTGGAAATTTCTGCTTATGTAAAGTACCCTCAAAGTTATTTTCAGCGCCATTTTGTTTATAACAGTGTCTGTATATACATTTTAATCACAATCATTAGAACCGATTTTGAGAAATCAATTATTTTTCTTTTTTTTCCCCTAAAGTAAATTACCCATTAATTTATTTCATTCTGTACACTTAATATTATGAATGTCTAGTTATACTAAATTTCAGCCCCAAACATTAATTTCTTTACCTTAACAATGGTACACAAAAAGCATAAAATATCAACTTTGACCTCTTATAGTTCGTGAACTGTAATGTTTTGAAATCATTGAATCAACATTTATAGCTTATAATTATAGATTTGTTAAAATTGTGCTGAAAAATTATGATGGTCGAATGACCTTAAGGAACTGATGAAAGATCATATGAAGCAATTGCATCCATCTAATTAATTTCTGTTTTATTGAAGAGTGACAACTTTTTTTATACTGTCGAACCTTTTTATGCTGTACTGTATAATTTTCTTTATATATATATATATAATAAATTGCGCACACCGAAAATTCGAATGTTATTTGATGGCCCTTTCATATATTATATTATAAATAATTCTCATTGCGGCCCTTTAGCCAAAAAACTGCCAAGGCCTGCTTCTAAGGCATTATTTTCTCAAAATATTGGATTGGCGATGAAGGAGAGATCGGGGTTCGAATACCAGTCGGGTGTGATAAGGGGATTTTCATTTATGGTTTTTATTTTCTCTTCACGCAACTGTGGCTACACTTTATTTAATTTCAACCTTCCTCATTCCTGGCACATTAGCGTATTTAGTACATTAGCGTAGTTGGTACATAAACATATAGTCTGAACGGGTAGTAACCCACAGTGTTAAAAAAGTTATTTAAACAATGCTCATACATAAATACATAGATACATACAGTCATATAATCTGCAACAGCCACTTTTGATGGATCTATATTGACTGAAAAAAAGTTAGTATTTTCTAAAAGCTCCTTGATATCAGAGCTATACTACAGCTAACCTTGGAGAATGAATAGGGCTATTTCTTGCTAAGACCTGATTTTTATGAGAAGCCCATTTTCAACCACCAACATTGATTGAAAATCACTCAAATTTGGCCTTTTAGAAATATGTTTTATTTTGGTTGAGTCTTTAAAAAGTAATCAAAAGCTTTCTTGTGGATTATTGTATAGTTTTTCTTTACATCGTCAATTAAATGTACTAAGAAAATAAATTCAATTAATTATTTAATATTTTTATTTACAATATTGTGGCAAGATGAGTTCTGAGTTTTCAAAAAACGGTCTTCCTATAAAAACCTGACTGCAGCAGTCTTAGTATGGGCTTACATACATCATTTCTAGATCGACAAACAACCATCCAACATCTGAATTTAATAGAAATGCAGCGTTCTTTTTACTTTCTCAGCTAACTAGAGTATTTTAATCGTCCACTTTTTTTTATTGTGGATTTTGTTGAATCTTATGCCCCCAAACTTAAAAATGTGGTTCCTATAGTTCTGTCTGTCTCTTTTCTGTTTGCGTATTTGTACTTGGGCTACGGCCGAAACAGTTTGATGGATTTCGTTCCAATTTGACATTTAGATGTTATATTATCATACCTTGAGGCTAAATCTGGATTTTTGTTCGGCCTCTAAAATTAAAGGTAGTTTATAATGACTGATTTTTGGAAATTTATGTATGAGAAAGTACGTACTTTTGGTGGTACCATTTATTTTCTTCTTTTATAAACAAATATTTAACTCGTGAACATGTAAATATCCACACCAAAAGTTCATTTTGGAACCGTCTGTTAAGCAACATGTCACGGGGATGTGGACATGATCGTGAAAGTGTTTGACATACAAAACCTAGGTCAGTACCATGTTATCAAGGATCAGTACGAGGGATTTTTAGTTCATTTTAAGACGCTACTTACCCTTTGTGGCCGTATATTAAGCCACGTATTGTTGGAATATCGGAGGTTCTTTTTATTTTTTTCAGATTCTATTTTTGAGATTGTAGACTAAAATGTTTTCACCCTTGGCTGGATCAAGTCGTATTATTGTGTGTTTACAGCGCATTTACTCCAGTCCTCATTAGAGTCAATATAGCGCCATCCCGAGATGTTGTGAATCTTGATCACAAATGGCGGTGATGCCGCTATTAACCACTTTATTGTCTTCTTTCTCGCTTTCTAACCACCACACTGTGTTTCGTTCGCTGATGAGCATGTTTCGTTTCAACTATAGTCTGTTTTCACTTACTGAGCCTTCTATGACATTCGTGAGCTATAGGCCTAGTCCGTTTTCACTTGCTTCGCCTTATATGACATTCGGGAACTATAGTTCTTTCACACTTGCTGAGCCTTCGATAACAGTTGTAAACTATAATCCGTTCACACTTGCTGAGCCTTCTATGACAGCTGTAGGCTATAATTCATTCTCACTTAATGAGCTGTCTATGACAGTCATGAACTATAGTCCATTATTACTTGCTGATACTGCTATGACAGTCATGAACTATAGTTCATTCTCACTCGTTGAGCCTTTTATGACAGTTGTGAACTATAATCCGTTCTCACTTGCTGAGTCTTCTGTGACAGTTGTAAGCTATAGTTCATTCTCACTTACTGAGCCGTCTATGACAGTCTTTAACTATATAGTTCATTCTCACTTGCTGAGCCTTCTATGACAGCTGTAAGCTATAGTTCATTCTCACTTGATGAGCCTTTTATGATAGTTGTAAATTATAATCCATCTCAACTTGATTTTTTCTACGCCTAAACGGTACCGTGCTAGTGTTGTTACCACTCTCAATTTGTGTCGAACGCGCTGTAGTTGTGAAACACTTGTTGACTGAGCTGTAGAGACCGGCCGGCACTTTCTACTCCCTCCAACTGCACCTTGCCGGTTTGTTACGTCACACCCTGACAGGAGGGTTGCTACACCGCCTGTTCTTGTGGGCCTGGCCCGTCACGACCTCGCCACAGGGACCTACATTCACACAGCCTTGCGATTAGCGTGTGCGGGTGGATTGTTTGACTTGCACTTTCCACACCGATAATTAGAGTAGCAGGCCTACAGCCTACCTTCCTTATCCTATACCTTTAAGGACCTTGTCTGCCTGTGACTGTGCGTATACCCGAACGGTTAGTAAGACGCGGTGCTAATAATAATAATCTACCTGTGACGTCACGGCAGACCAAGAGAGGATTTCTCATGTCAATGAATTCACGTTTTGTTCAGCGAGATATGACGTTGAAACCAAAACTATGAATTCTAAAACAATCTCAAGTTAAGATGCAGCCTGATTCGCAAAATAGCTTCGAAATCTCTAAGTAGGTAACATCGTTAATAATTAATGATTATTGAGGTAAAAGTCTATAGTAAATGGTAGGCCTACTTGCACTGTTTTTTAATTTAGCATACACCACTTCTTACTACCCGTTAAAGCTATTCGTATTTGTAAATGAATGGAATAGGAATGAGAAAAGTGGATTCTTTTAAAATGCCCCCACGTATGCTCAGAGGTACAGTAGAAAACAATTTTTCACTTTCTGCCGCCATCTGATCACCTAACTCCCCATCACCAAAGAATCAGACAAAACGAGACTGATGCCTTTGTCCGTATTACCACTGGTGCGCATGATATGTAAACTTTTTTTAATGTGGCAACTAACCACCTAATTTAGTTTGGACCCGCACCGGTGGGCACGTGGATCAAGGTGTTCGTCTTTTCTGGTCTGATTTGCCATTGATCAAGAGTTTGGGATTCAAATACTATCAGGGTGAACTGAAGGTAGTTTTATATCAATAGTTTCCCACTCTAGCGTCACGCAAATGTGGGTAAATTAACTGAAAATTCTACCTTACTCCTCCCTAATACATTAGTGTAGTTATGCGTAAAGCTAGAACGTGGTGTAAGACGTGGTGCGCGGAAAAATAAAGTATAGTTGGGGGCAAGATAACATTTTTCTTACTATCATTTGGAGAAGGCCTCGGCTATTATCACGAACGTTGAGGGTTTGGGGGTTCACTCGGTGAGGTATAATAGTCTAGTCTCGAACGTCAACAAAATATCCCAAGTATAAGACCCTTTCAGTTTGAATGGGGGATTGGCTGACCTCATTGTGGTCCTAGTCGCTAATAGAACATGAAGTTTACGTGACAAAATGTGCCTGTTCTTGTTGCAGGTCTCGCAAGCGGCGGCCCAGTTCTTCTCAAGATGAAAAAGAGGACTATATGGACGAGTGCACGGCGGCCCTGGTGCTAATGTCTCTATCCTGCAGTCCACATTCTCCAAACTTCAACGGTAAGCTACTGACCCTGATGTACGCGTCAGCAAAATACTCACGGTTTCTGGATAGTACTCCTAAATATTTTCTTGTTTGAGACCTAAAAACCTATATCTTCTATACTTTTGATTAGTGTATGCATGTTGATATGTAAACATAGAGAACCTAAACAGATAAGTAGTATAAACTGCATATTATGTTTATATATATTATATCTACACGTATTCTAATTTCCTAATAAAACTCGCAATTCTAGCTCATACTGAATCCAAGCCGAATATAATATTATTTGAGCACCCATCTTAAAAAGTAACTTAACCTAAGATAACACCATTAGAATTCGGTCGAAACACTACCCGGCTTTGGGCGCCAAATTTAGCCATGAGTGTTTCCTTATTGATCCACTGGGGCGCTGGTGAGCCCGGCCTCCCATTGGCTGGCGCGCGTGTCTATTCCTGTCAAGACATTACACTCGCTCCAGATAGCAAGGTGGTCTCGGGCTTCTAGCACCCACGAGTCGTCTCCTTGGTTGACTGGGGGTCTCTGCAATTGGAGGAATGTGAGGAAAGTATCGATACTTTACACCTTTCGATATTTTCCTTCCGATACCAGTACAATTTTATTAGATACTTTTTACTCACATGAATAAATGTTTTAGGCCCCATCTCCGGTCGAAGTGTAGGTAAGTGGCATCTATAAAAAGTTACTCAGGGCCGCTCTTAGGTGTGTGCCCCACAGAGCCCCACACTCGCTTAAGTTACAAAGGGAAAAAACAGGGTGGAGTGGGAAATCTTTTGTTTGCGTGATTTTATAGTAGCTTTCCTGTATAGGTCATCTACCAAATATTATCAGAGGAAAACAACAAATAAAATCATTATCATGTATTGTACCAGTGAAGCGAGCTCTTCGTTTTAACTCCACCGATTTGCATTTGTCTGTCTGTAGGAGATATGTCTAACTATAATAACTTTTGAACGAATTAACCGATTTAATCAAAACTTGGTACAGTTGTCTTTTTGTACCTTTACACAGAGGTTCGCTGGGAAAGAAAATCTAACGAAGGGTTGGGGATAAATCAACCCTTATATGTATAGAAACACGGCTTCTAGCATTAATTATTACATGTATTTACCTTCTAGGGAATATCTGGATACATTATATGGCTGAAGATTGGTATATGATATAGTTGAAAACTGGGAGGGGGTGGGGGGGTTAAGGTGTGAGGCAGATAACTGGAGGCCTCACAAACGAAGTTTTTCCTGGAACTCGCGTCCGCTAAGTACGAACCCGAAACTACCAGATCTACTCAGATTTATACATTCGCCAAACCATATTATCTGCAAGAACATGTTTTGATTTGTTGTCACTTTTGCGAGTCAAAACTTTCATAACAAACCATTTGTTCTTTTGTTATATTTTTTCTTTTAACCGTTTCTACATCTGCTAGCTGTCAGTTACCACCACTCTTATCTTGGCGAATGGACTTGACTTACACCATAAAATAGAGTTGGTATCAAAAGATAAAATAATTTGGTTATAAAATATATAGTTGTTTTAGTAATTTAATATATTTAGGGTAGGACGGGCTCTCGTTGACATCTCGCTTGCTGTCCAGCAATGTAAGACTCAGAATATACAAAACAATAATTTTACCGCTTGTTCTCTATGATTGTGAAACTTGGATAATGTGGAGGGGAGAAGGTTATATAATGATGAGTTACATACCTTGTCCTCATCACAAGACATTGTTAGGAAAGTCAAATCTCGTTAATTACGGTGGCCAAGACTTGCGGCGTGAATGGAAGGTTCTAGAACCATGCTCAGGGTACGGACTGACTGTTCAACCCGATGGGAAGAGACCGTTGGTAAGACCTAGACGCAGATAGGAGGATATTATTATAATGAATTTTAAAGAGATAGGGTGTAATGAGGAGGACTGGATGGAACTAGTTTAAGATAGGGATAGGTGACATACTTTGGTAAGTGCCTCAATTAACTTTCGAGTTCATAATGTCAAAGTTGACATATGCTTAAAAAACAACTAAGATGAATAAACCTACGTAAACTATAGCCTACTAAAGTTTTCTTTTGATAGCTGAGTGGGGGGGGGGGGGAAAAA
>CABFOW010000177.1:188227-207950 GCA_902141385.1 Timema californicum
GGGGGGGGGGGGGGGGAAGAACTAATACGAGTGAAACAGTATTGGCATCGATATTAGTAAAATATCGATACTATTTCTACAGCCCTAGCTATCACTAGAGTGATTCATAGCTGCTAAACTTAGCTCGGCCGTATTTAATTGCTGCACTGCGTCTCAGGTCTGCATCCATACTAGGGCTATCAGTAACTCACACTAATTATTCAAATCAATAAAATGAAGTAAGGCTGTATAGCAAGGCCACTATAGTTGATAGTAACGGTGCTATCAGAAAGATACAAAATATAATAAAACTACATATTTTAAAACATTCATACATCAAGTTATGTGATATGCAGCTATCACTTTTGATAGGTATTATCAATATCCATAAAATGAAACTAATAATAAATGCTACCAATGCTGACTGAGCAAATAAGTATGTTTGTATTTTGAAGCATCACCCTCCCTCCCACCTGTGCCGGCATGAGCTGCCTCAGACATTACTTGTCAGGCGCAGAGGACCAGTAGACTAGGAACGTGTTCATTGTTTGTGGGGGCTAGGGCCAAACTAAACTTGTGTATCCTTCAGAAGTAAAGTTGTCAAGCTTCATAAGTCAGAGTAATCTGTTTATAGTGACACCCCTAACACCTGTAGAAGAGAATGTGATCGGAAACTGCTTTGATCTTAACTAATTATTGATGGTTGTCTTCGAGTGGCTCGCCCTCCTTCCTGCCCCCATTCCTACAACCCTGTGAGGAATCAACATTACCCTCACCATGAAAGTAAATAAGTAATGCACCACAACATGCAGCGCATCTCTCCAGCGGGCGCAGTATAGAACCACAGAACTAGGTCATACTTCCTTCCTCACGCCTCTATGTTTACATTGCTAGTTGCACCCGTCGCTCTTTATAGTCCCCCTGGGACCAAACCCCAGACCTTCCGCACGTTGCATCGAGGTCACACGCGTGTATTTGTTTGCCTTGCACTGGAACTGGGAATACAGACGTCAACCCGGCCGTAGTCAGGAGTAGTATTCGCTCACCCAATCCTGCTGGCAAGGCCTGGTTGGCTCGTGTTGGATAAACGTAATGACATGAGTGTGTTGAACTCGGACAGATGCGCATCGTCTACTTACAAACAAAATGCAATTACTCCTCACGCATCTTGGTCATATTTACAAACCCCATGTCCAATAATTTTATACTGGACTTAATTGATGCTTGGCCTACACAGTTTTTCTAATGTTCGTGGACACAGGCCTTAAAAATTAGTTTGTAAAGGGTTTAGAGGTTCGTTTGTACAAGTTTTAGAAGTTTGTTTAAACAGGGCTTAAGGATCGTTTGTGCAAGGTTTAGAGGTTCGTTTGTACAAGTTTTATAAATTTGTTTAAACAGGGATTAAGGATCGTTTGTGCAAGGTTTAGAGGTTCGTTTGCTTAAAAAGAGCTTAAGGATCGCTTATGCAAGGTTTAGAGGTTCGTTTGTACAAGATTTATAAGTTTGTTTAAACAGGGCTTAAGGTTCGGTTGTACAAATTTTATAGGTTTGTTTAAACAGGGCTTAAGGTTCGGTTGTACAAATTTTATAGGTTTGTTTAAACAGGGTTTAGAGGTTCGTTTGTACAAGATTTATAAGTTTGTTTAAACAGGGCTTAAGGTTCGGTTGTATAAATTTTATAGGTTTGTTTAAACAGGGCTTAAGGTTCGGTTGTACAAATTTTTTAAGTTTGTTTAAACAGGGCTTAAGGTTCGGTTGTACAAATTTTATAAATTTGTTTAAACAGGGATTAAGGATCGTTTGCGCAAGGTTTAGAGGTTCGTTTGCTTAAAAAGAGCTTAAGGATCGCTTATGCAAGGTTTAGAGGTTCGTTTGTACAAATTTTAGAAGTTTGTTTAAACAGAGCTTAAGGTTCGTTAGTGCAAGGTTTAGAGGTTCGTTAGTACAAGTTTTAGAAGTTTGCTTAAACAGAGTTTAAGGATCGTTTGTGCAAGGTTTAGAAGTTCGCTTGTATCATATTTAGAGGTTCATCTGTACAGGGCTCAGAGGTCAATTTGTACTGTGCTTAGAGTTTCTTTTGTACGGGGATTAGAAGTTTATTTGCACTGGTCTTAGACATTTGGTTGCACAGACTTGCAGGCTCGTTTGTAAAGGGTTAAAGGCTCGTTTGTAGCTATACGGTTTGAAGGTTGAATCTTTAAAACACACTGTGGGTGTTGTTACGGCCCTGGTTTTAAGGTCCGTGTGAATAGGATTCTTTAATGTTTAGATTGTATACAATATTTGAAGGGCAGCGGCTCTCTCACTCTACCTATATTAGATTCCTTATCAGCAGTAACAAACGTGCAATTGTGGTGTGTTCGTGTGTTGTCGGCTCTTGTCGTGATGACTGTATATCTGTTGGATCGTGTAGCACATGCTTGATATAAAGTGACGTGTTTTCTGGGAGTCTCGCAGTTGTGTTCTATCTCTCTGAGAGTTCAACGACACGTGCCTCGTGCCTAAACTCGCTCTTGGATGATCAGGAGGGGGTGCTAAGATAGTCCTTGTGATGATTTAGCGTCTTTAGCAAGCTTTGTTATCATGTTTAGGAGAGGGATAATATCTACTGTTTAGCATTGTTCATATTGATAACTCATAATCCAGTTCACGTATGTCAGGGATTTAATCAGGAGTGCCTGAACGTTTTTTTTACCAGGGAAGGGGGCAAATTAACATTCTATCCATGCCGGGGAATGCCAGGCCTCCACCGTGGTTCGGATTCCACGTTAAACTGTAGGTCCTCTATTTCATCTCACAATCACCCTACCATAATTACACATTAGCGTAAGTGAGTATAACCCGAATGGGTAGTAAGACGCGGTGCTAATAATAATAATAATAATAATAATAATATATCCATGCTAAGTTAGAGAAGTTAAAGAAAAAAAAGTACGTGAACTATACCTTGATTTTGGTTGGAAGACCAGTTAAAAAAATTCAAACATATTTATATACGGCCAACATTGATAACATTTTACTATAATATTTGTGTTATTTTTTTAGGTACTGACAATATCTATCAAAGTGACAGAAGATAGTATGACTTGATGTTTGAATGCATTAAAGTTGTTTTAGTAACTTTAGTAACTACCAGATACTGTTTTTCCTTTAAAAAAATGTTTTAAATGACTTACCACCACCACCACATAGTCACTATTGTTTTAGGCTCTCTTATGCGCTCTGTATAGATTATGTGGTGTATTTATATATAAGATCATGTATATAAGAAAGATGAAGATAATTAAAAACAAAATAAAGAAATTTTCTCGGTTCCAGCCTTATAAAAGCGATATTTAGTAACTAATAAGATTAAAGTTTCATGTACATAATAATTGTACAGCCATCACTATTTCAGCCTGATATTTATTGCTCTTTTTTGATTCATTGTTTCATTATAGGATCATAATTTGATTGATCAAAACATCGGAACCTGTTTTAATTAAATGTTGGCTTATAAATAGATAACACTTATTTTACTTTCTCCTCCGTAATTACAAAACGCTATATTAAGGACTTGTTTGTGTATTAAGAAATATTCAGCCATTAGAATGAGACTAATCAAGATTTTTCAATGCTACTCTTCGTGATAATCATGATTAAATAGTTGCAGGCGTATAACCCTAAAGGGTAGTAAGACGCGGTGCCAAAAAAATACATAATAATAGTTGCACAGTTTTTCCTAAAACTTGGCCCCCTGATTCTCCTCACCAGTAAGATATCGGAAAGATATCGGGGGGCGGGGGTGGGGGGAGTAGGCAATATATAGTATATTTATGCCCCCCTTAGTTCCAGGGCTTGTGAATATATTATCACAAAGTGTCAAAATCCCATCAAGAAGTAAATTTGGCTCTACATTAACACATTGTTGGTCCTTGAGTCGAAGTTGATTTTCTGGCTCGTAGCGACTTGTCCTGAGTGGGCTTAGGATAAACACAACTCATTTACAATCATATTCATATAGGAAGGAACTTTTTTGATAACTACAAAAGTTATAAAAAATTTACTTTTATATTATATACATCTCATATATTAAATAAAGCAAAAAGTGTATAGGTGCAGAAAAAGATAAGACGCTTTTAGATAAGATAGGAAGCTTAAATTTGGTAGGAAGGTAGAGGAATACCCATATGTAATTATTAAAATTTTAAAATAAGTTATTTCATAATGGGGGGGCCTCCAAGAAATTGAGGGGAAGACGCCATAATTAAATTTTAAAAAGAAAATTAAAATTTAGCAAACAAGTAGAGAGATAGAGAAAGCCACAGTAGCCAAATAAATCCTAAAATTTGAAATTTTTCAGAGTAATTTGGGGAAACAGGGAGTTAGAAATTTCCAAATACAATAGGAACAACTACCCAGTGTGATTTAAAACTGAAATTAGGTAGGCAGAGAGTACTCCAAATCACTATAAAGACCTGACAATTTAATATTTTAAAATAGAACTTCAGGAAATTAGGGTGAGGGGGTGTAACTAGATTATTATTATTATTATTATTATTATTATTTAGAACCACGTCTTACTACCCGTTCGGGTTATACGCTTTAAGTACTAATTACGCCAATGGATTAGGAATTGGGAAGGTTCAATTAGAGGAAGTGAACCCGCATTTGCTTGGAGGGAGAGTGGAAAACCATTTAGGAAAAACCACCCCCAGTTCACCCGACCGAGATTCGAACCTCTATTTCCCCGTCCTCAGCAGTCGAGCTCAACACGACTAGCGCGTTAGCCAACTACGCCACCGAGGCGGGTGTGTAACTATATTGAATAATCCCTTTAACGGCTGGTAGAAAATTTAAATTTGACAGGCAGGTAGAAGTTTAACTCAAGATAACTAAACAATGACCAAAATTTAAAAGTTCTAAGCGGGGCTGGAAAATGTGGGGCATAGCAATTTCAAAACTAATAGAAACAACTTCTTTGTGTGGTGGAAACTGAAACTTGGAAAGCAGGTGTAGGGACCACTCCAAATAACCACTAAAGTTTAAAAAATATAACATTTTAAATGAAACTTCAGGAAATTGGGAGGAAGGGGGTTGAGCGGGGGCTATAAATTTAAAAAAAAACAACTTTGAAGTGAGGTATAAAATTGGTAGCTTGTCAGAAATATACAGAGATTACCCCAAATGACCAAATAAATTGTAAATATTTTATATTTATAAAAAGAAGTTGGGGAAAAGGGGGGGGGAGTCTAGAAATTTCCAAAACTAAATGAATAAACTACTTCTCAGTTTGCGAGAAGATTAACATTTATCAAGTGGGTATAAGGACTTCCCCGAACATCCATAAAACTTTTAAAATTCTTCAATTTAAAAATGAAGAAATAGTAAAGGGGAAAAGGTGCCCCGTAAAAATGTCCAGAGCTAATATAAAAAACACTTTTCAGTTTTCAGAAAATTTAAATCCGGCATGTAAATAAATATACTTTCCCGGATAGCCGAATTACGTCTGAACATTATGGGATTTCAAAATAGAAGCCCAGAAAATATAAGAGACCTAAATTGATACAACTAATTTAGAACACTACTTTTTCTTTAAATTTAAATTTGTCAGACCCGTAAAAAAATCGGATAAGCAAATAAGCTTTAAAAATTCAAAATGGGAATGTGGGAACTGAAATTTGGGGTTAGGGGGGGGTTTGAAATCCTTACAAAATTGTTAGAAAATACTTTTCAGCATGGAAGAAAATTTAAACTTGCTAAGTTGGTAAAAGGACCACCTCACATAACTATAAAAGTTGGAAATTTTGGAATTTAAAAACAGGGCCACCAAATGTAGGGAGGGTGGAACTCAAAATTTTCTAAACTTTTAGAAAAAAAAACCCTTCATTATATGGCAAATTTTAATTTTTTTTATAGGTAAATGAGAAATTATAAAATAAACGGGTACAAAATCTCAAGATTATCAGCTTAAAGCGTTGTGGATATAAAGCAAAAAAAGAAAGGATACATTAAAGCCTATCTAGGAGCGACACAATAATTTAAATAAACAATTTCTGGTGACATAGCCCTTCTAGCCGCGATGCTCTTTGGGAAACCATGATCATAATATGTTTCGGTAACAGAGTATATTATTTTATTTATTCTCTATGCGGAACTGTGTTGCTCTTTTTACCAAAGCATTTTTGTAACAATGTAGGCTATATTACTTGGTTTCACTTATCTTTTGATCAAACGAAGGTAATTATTGCATTACCTGTGGATTTCGTTCGTTGGTGCATTTCAGTTTGTGAACTAGGTAATATTTTGTTTCAAATATTTAATTTATTCTCATTTATTATTATGATTGTTTTGTGATTGCCATAGTTAGCTCAGGATTGTACAAGGAGGAAGTTGAACGTCCTAATTTGATATAAGATAGTTCTGATGTGGTTCAACCGTGCAAATAATGGGTCACTTTGCAAGGGTGCGTGTGTATGTGTGTGTATATATATGTCACGTGATCTACTGATATGCAGCGGTCCCTTTTCATAAATAGTCTCATACATATGGAATTATATTATAGTAAATTGAGATAGTAAAATGACATCAACTTTGGCCATAAAAAGTTTATTTTTTCTTGAATGTTCTTCGTACCAGAATAACATTTTGGTTATCAATAGTTTAAAATCCGTCAACAGAAACATGTTAAGGTCGACCTTTCCAAGAAATCAATCCTAGCCTATCAGATTAGTAGGCCTGTACAAACAGACACATCACTGATGGATTGAGCCAAGGTGTTTTACTGTTGGAAGAGCCTGCCAGGTGTGCGTCACACTTCTAGGTGGGCTTCTGTAATCTTAGAAGATCATTATCTTAACTCTAGAGCCAATAAAAATAGACAACTTGCTTCCAGAGCTTCACTATGTACAGTAGCCCCATGGCTTCTTTGGTGCTGACTGACAGCTTTGAAAATCTACTAGACCAAATTATGTATCCCTACGCCGGACCAAATGATCTGTAAAAACATGTATTTAGCAGCTGTCACTTCTGACGGTCAAAATTTAGGTATATACCTAAATGTTGACTGTCAGAAGTCAGCTGTGAGCTGTCAGTCAGCACCAAAGACGTCATGGGGCTACTGTATCTATTGGATATGTTGTATGACCACATGTGTGTCCTAATGTCTATTGGATATGTTGTATGACCACATGTGTGTCCTAATGTCTATTGGATATGTTGTATGACCACATGTGTGTCCTCATGTCTAATGGATATGTTGTATGACCACATGTGTGTCCTCATGTCTAATGGATATGTTGTATGACCACATGTGTGTCCTCATGTCTATTGGATATGTTGTATGACCACATGTGTGTCCTCATGTCTAATGGATATGTTGTATGACCACATGTGTGTCCTCATGTCTATTGGATATGTTGTATGACCACATGTGTGTCCTCATGTCTATTGGATATGTTGTATGACCACATGTGTGTCCTCATGTCTATTGGATATGTTGTATGACCACATGTGTGTCCTCATGTCTATTGGATATGTTGTATGACCACATGTGTGTCCTCATGTCTATTGGATATGTTGTATGACCACATGTGTGTCCTCATGTCTATTGGATATGTTGTATGACCACATGTGTGTCCTCATGTCTATTGGATATGTTGTATGACCACATGTGTGTCCTCATGTCTATTGGATATGTTGTATGACCACATGTGTGTCCTCATGTCTATTGGATATGTTGTATGACCACATGTGTGTCCTCATGTCTATTGGATATGTTGTATGACCACATGTGTGTCCTCATGTCTATTGGATATGTTGTATGACCACATGTGTGTCCTCATGTCTATTGGATATGTTGTATGACCACATGTGTGTCCTCATGTCTATTGGATATGTTGTATGACCACATGTGTGTCCTCATGTCTATTGGATATGTTGTATGACCACATGTGTGTCCTCATGTCTATTGGATATGTTGTATGACCACATGTGTGTCCTCATGTCTATTGGATATGTTGTATGACCACATGTGTGTCCTCATGTCTATTGGATATGTTGTATGACCACATGTGTGTCCTCATGTCTATTGGATATGTTGTATGACCACATGTGTGTCCTCATGTCTATTGGATATGTTGTATGACCACATGTGTGTCCTCATGTCTATTGGATATGTTGTATGACCACATGTGTGTCCTCATGTCTATTGGATATGTTGTATGACCACATGTGTGTCCTCATGTCTATTGGATATGTTGTATGACCACATGTGTGTCCTCATGTCTATTGGATATGTTGTATGACCACATGTGTGTCCTCATGTCTATTGGATATGTTGTATGACCACATGTGTGTCCTCATGTCTATTGGATATGTTGTATGACCACATGTGTGTCCTCATGTCTATTGGATATGTTGTATGACCACATGTGTGTCCTCATGTCTATTGGGGATGTTGTATGACCACATGTGTGTCCTCATGTCTAATGGGGATGTTGTATGACCACATGTGTGTCCTCATGTCTAATGGGGATGTTGTATGACAACAGGTGTGTAATCGTGTCTTATGGATATGTTGTATGACCGCAGGTGTGTCTTGGGGGGACCAGAGCCCTGGCAGTGACGCCTGCTCCTGGCGCAGCTCCACGCCCTCTCCTCCTCTCAGCGAAGGAGGGGGAGTATCCCCATCTACCTTTTGGTCCCAGCTCACCACGGACGAGGGCATCGTCATCGATGACTACGATGAGCTGCCCAGGAAGAAGAAGGTGAGAACATTACTCATTTATTACTATTTCGGACAGGATAGGGGTGGCCGGATTGCAAGCCCCGCCTTCCGCAGTCCTTTATTTAATCCAGAGTCTCGACTCAACGGATCATCCTTACTTTCTTTATGTCTTCCTGAGTATTAACTCAACGAATGATTCTTCCTCCCTTTATTTATTCGTGTGTCTCGACTCAACGAATTATCCTTTATCTCCTTATTTATTCCCGAGTCCCGGCTCAACGGATCATTCTTTCCCTCCTTACTATGTATCTCCACTTCTTTTCTCTGGGCCAAACAAAGTTGTACTCACTAGACATATCCTCCAGACTATATTTACTTCCAGGATAACCCGTCTTGTAAATGAGTTGGCAAACATTAATGAATATTTATTATATTTTAGTTTTTGGAGGAAAGAATTTTGGTAAATTATTACTTTTGCGTTAGGGAAGTAGTAATGACCTAATATCTCATGAATGATCCAAACGAACATAAAACACCAGTCATTCGACTTAAACTTGCCGCATGACTTCAACACTCGCTGGTGTGGCCTTGAATAAGACGGATCAAAATCATTTGCAAGGTTTATTTAGATGAAATGCTCTCTCCTCTTGTTAAACTAAGCGTCAGCGGGAACTAGCTATATTTAGTAATATTCTTACGGTCCAATCAAGTGTTGGATGTCATGTATTGATGGGCCGAAACTGGTCCTGACAGGGTTGCTAAGCTACAAAACACCCAAGATCGGTAACAACTTGCTACCATCTACGGTCTAGTTACATCACGTTCTTCATCTCTTTGTTCTGACTTCCGGGTGTCGACTTCCGTCAATGGGTGGAACCCTAGTAGGAATGGAATGGACAGAGATGAAATTATTTGGGATTAAATTTAGCCACGTTGCACTCTGTAATCTATCACTGGTCAGCTAAGGAGGGGGTAATTTGTTGTAGTATACCAAGTTGCCGTTCCCCGGTCAGCTTTAAGAGTGGGAAACTTATTGGGCAAGGAGGGGGGTAAGTTGCCCTTCTCTGGTCAGCTCTGAGACTGGGCTATTTGTTAGGGTACTAGAGAGAATTTCCCTTTACTAGCAAGCAGCTTGTTGATATCCGCCATGGAGTGCTCGGGACGTCAATTCACACAGCTTCGACTGTTTCAGATATTGTTACTGCATGCAAGTGTCTCAGTCAAGGGCTATATAAATAGTTACAACTTTTTTTTATATCAATAGTCGTTCGCGTCTTGTTCCCCTGTGGAACTGAACTGAACGGGCGGACGGTGGTCGTAGCTCGCGGCTGCCTGTCAATACTAGCTGCTGCCAACCTTTGTGACGTAATATTCCTGCCACTTCCTACATGTGGACCTTGAGCTGCTGTCACGTGACGAGAACCTGCGTGTGAGGCAACGCAACTGACCCACCAGTGCGCAGGACGATGCTGATTATAGTGGGCAGGGGACGAATGACAGACTTGGCTCATACCGACTGTCAGAAACTAATGAGTTTGTTAGTTGCGGCAGGCTAATCTAGGGGACCCTGGCTCGATTCCATGCATTTGTCACTATAATAATGTATCTTGATGTGCCTTCTTGCTACTCAACAAAAATAGGTACTTACAAAGTTTTATCAACGGGATATGTATCAAGTGGGATATCATCTAAAAATAAATCTACATTTGAATGCAAAGGATTTAGAGAGCAGCTCAAACTTTCCTCCAGGTAGCTAGTCGTGCTGGCAGGCACGTGGACAAAGGTGTAATTCTGTATGATGTGACATATTTACTAGCAACATCTCCAACCTCCCGTCTCCAGATAAATACATTTTGGTCTGCTTTTTTGATTGGACAGGGGAACGTTTTTTTTGTTTAGGCTATGGTTTATTACCGTGGAAAAAAACCCTCAGATATTGTTAAAGAAATGGCCTCCTACCCTCGTTTGGTTGCGATAGTTATTTTAAAGTGAAAATGGAGCCGTTGACACAATTATGTTAAAATAAAAGCTTCCAGGGCTGTCTCTATTGGTGCAACCTTCATCCAGCGGAATGACAACGAAATCCCGATAGGCAGGGTGATCTGAGAAAAGCTACTCGCTACTAGGCACTAAGAGTACGGTTGTGACTTAATTGAAAACCGCGTCTTATCACCCGTTCGGGTTATACGCCTATATAATAATTTCACTAATGGGTTAGGGCTTGGGAAGGTTTAATTTAGGGGATATGCACCCGCATTTGCGTTGAGGGAGAGTGGGAAAACACTTTGAGAAAATACACCCTCAGTGCACCCAACCGGGATTGAACCTCGATATCGCCGTCATCGACAGTCTAGTCCAGTACGAGGTGACATACGCCGCGTGTGCTTAGACTGAATAGTAAGGTGGGTTTGTCTGTATCGTTTTCCGCCCTCCTTCCATAAATTTGGGTATACTTAATTTATGACTCTACCCTCCTCATCCCTATCCCGTCAGCGTTAATGTGCGAGTACGGTACCCTGGATTGGTAGTAAGACCCGAAACACTGGAAATAAGAATTAAATAGATATACACTTTAACAATAAATAAATATTTAACTTTTTTTCACTCCATATAAACTTGAAACACAAACGAAAGCTAAATAAGTCTTCAACGCCCCTAATAATGAAACTAGTGTCTTTGTTTAGGTCGAAACAAGAGGTTTAGAATAGGGAACCCCTCAAGGACATGTTTTCAATTTTGAAGAGTGGGCAAATAACAATTTGGAGCCATAAAAGCAGAAGGACATAAGTCAAACTTTTTTGGAAGCAATGTTGGTGATTAGTACGTCCAGGAGGTCCAAGTTGCTTATTGCTTGTGACTAAGCTCATTCTGATTCTTATTGTTCCGTCTAAACACCTGAAGACTGTTTTGCACCGGACATCTCTAGACTCGGAGGAGAGAACCTTGCCTTATGGCGCCTGCAAATAGCACGAGTAGGCAATGCGGGGCTCGCTCATGTATGCAGGGTTGCTGTATTGTTGGGCTTTTATGGCAAGGGGATTGTCAACTGGGGATTAAAATAACAGCACAGCTATAAGTCCCACACGACTTGTTTGGTGCTGACTGACGGCTTTGAAAAGTTACCAGACCAAATTATGTATCCCTACGCCGAACCATATGATCTTCAATAAACATGTGTTTATCAGCTGTCACTTCTGACAGTCAAAATTTAGGTACATACCTAAATGTTGACTGTCAGCTCTCAGCTGTGAGCTGTCAGTCAGCACCAAAGAAGTCACGGGGCATAAGGCATTCGGGTATAAGGCATTCACGAGCTAAGTCTACCTGAATGACAGCTCGAAATGTTACTAGAAGTAATCCCTAATATATCACTACGCCAACAGCTGACATCTATCACTTTGGAATATTAATGTGATAGTTAACCACAGTAGTTTAGGCCAATATTATTTATATATTTATTTGAGGTCGGACACAAAGTTTATTTATCGTTGTATTCCACTTAAAAAAATATTCACACCACTTTCACAAATACTTCTAACGAACATAGCCTCAAAATGGCGACTGACGAAGTTAAACCATATGATTGAACATAACGGTAAACAAGTTTTTTACCACGCAGTTGATGAAAATACTTTATTCAGTTAAATATTTCAAAATACGATAAAATAATCATAAAATCATTATTGTATGTTAAAAAATGACAAGAATTTTCTCTTTTCCAAGTAAATACGATGCCTGTATTAAAAGGTATTGATGTATGCACTATATTACACAAAATCAGTAACGTTCCAAAACGAAAAATAAGTACTTTTAATTATCTTTAAAAATATTGTTTCGAGTTGAACAAAAAGAAATTATTTAAAAAAATGAAATAGTACGAGAAAACTTAAGTTTACATTATTTTAAATGTAATATATAACAGGTAATTAAAGATCTTTACATTTATAACAAAACTGTGATCTTTTACAAGTGTTGGCAACCCAAAACCTAAACATATGATTTTCGAACTGTCATCCAGGTAAAAACCTATCGTGAATGGAATATATGCAGCTGATGGGGTCAGGTTTTTAATTAATGATTAAAGTTTTTAAGCTTCTTAATCCACGAGTAGGTCCATTATAAGCACTAATAGATTACTTCAAATCATTCGTACCACAACTCTCCGGATATGTAGTCAGACTCTTTGACCACTCGACCATTAAGACAGGTTATGTAGTCAATCACAGAGCCAAGGTCTACAGTCTATTACAAAGAAAAGCCCTACAGTCAGCCTCCAGTGCAGGTACAAGTCCTACAGTCAGCTTCCAGTACAGAGACAGGCCATACAGTCAACCTCCAGTACATATACAAGCCCTACAGTCAGCCTCCAGTACATATACAAGCCCTACAGTCAACCTCCAGTACATATACAAGCCCTACAGTCAACCTCCAGTACATATACAAGCCCTACAGTCAACCTCCAGTACAGATACAAGCCCTACAGTCAACCTCCAGTACAGATACAAACCCTACAGTCAGCCTCCAGTACAGATACAAGTCCTTCGAGAGTGCAGTCTCCCTCACCACTCGGCTTCGGGTGATGTTTCGTGACCACGCCACCTGAAGGCCAAGGTTTGGGAAGCCCAAGAAGTCAACTATGACGTCAGCAAGCCCACACCTGATATGTATCCCATTCCCCCTAGCCCCGGCATCTTAGGTAGAAGAGAACTGGTTTCACTCTCTTCTGCCCCCCCTGATAGAACAACTCTTCGGTTTCCTTCTTGTGTTTTCATTTGCACCATCCAGTGTCGGAGCTATCTAACCTGAGATAACAGTATGAGGAGGTGCCCTTTCTTCCCTAAACTTTATTTTATACTCCGTAGGACGTCTGTCTAGAGAGTTAGGGGTGTCTGGTTAAATTCCCAACATGGCTGAAAGACCAGGGCCATACCCATATTAATATATTAGGGGAGGGAGATTCTACTCGCAGTGGCTTTCGGTGAAGCTCCCCAACAAGAAATGACAATGAATTTTGCCAACTTTAAATCCCTCCTAAGACATTGAAAGTGTGTAATCGTTGCTGTAAGTATACTATGAATGCTATAAGATTCCAACACGCAAAATTTCCAGGCCCTCTAACTAAGACACACAGAAATAATACACGAATACAGCATTACTCATTTCTATATGATTTTGATCCCCCAAAATATCCCCCCTTGGTAGGTTCAGTTTTATTAGAAATACTAGCAATCCCACACGGCGTTGCCCGTGACCCTTCAATAATTGGTTGGAAATAACCTAATTAAAAAGCTAATTAAAAATCTAAAAATCCTGTTTCGAGGTACATTCGGACCCCCTTCCATCCACCTATGTTAAAAATTTAAGATCTCTGCGTGTCGTAGATTTGGCTGGGCATCGCACACAAACACACAGATAAACACTTCCTTTTATTATTATAGATTTATCAATTGTGAAATTGGATATCCCCTTTCCCAGTGATTAATTCATGGTCAATGGGATGGGTGTTATGTATTTTCTCTAATTCAGTCAGTTTATATTTTGTATGCCGTGTGCTAATATAATTGTGTTCAGAAAGTTCTCCCGTAGTATTAATACACTCCCTAAACATCTCTCCGGTAACAGAGATCCTCCGTGGAGTTACGCCAGCAATGGAGGTCGTCTGTGAAACGACGCCAGTAATCGATATCCTCTGTGGAGTTACGCCAACAATAGAGGTCGTCTGTGGAGTGACGCGAGTAGAAGTGGTCGTCTGTGGAGTGACGACGTTGAATGTATATATAATAGTATATACTTTCAACGGTGACGGGCCGTTGTTTAATAGCTTGAGGGGAAGCTATCTCTGCCCGGAAGTGGAAGTGTCCCAGGTAGTCGAGTGAGGCGCGTGTGACATCTACTGATAAAAAAAAACCTATGTGCCTTGACGTCAGACTCATTATATGCTGTGGAAATGTTTCAAATGACGGTGGATCAAGGATTGATTTTGGGAAATAATTACAAAACTTTCTTCATAATTCACCACAACTCTGTGGACACCTGATGACCTACACACGCAGCACTTACTGACCTAGGCAAGGAACACCTTGCTGAATTACACGAACAGCACACTTTGTCTTCAATATCGGGTGAGCTACGGAAGCAGCAGTTGCTGACTTACCAGAGCAGCACTTGTTATCGTCGCAAGAAGCACTTGCTGACGCATGCGAGTAGAATTTGCTAACTTACGCAAACTAGAGCGTCATGGCAGTGAACTTTAAGTCCTGACCAACCTCATCAAAGAGATAAGTCACAATACCACCCCGGAAGGGTCTTAGAGCCGTCCCCTCCTTTAATTTTGTTCGTACATTCGTCTTATAATAATAATAATAATAATAATATTTAGCCCCGCGTCTTACTACCCGTTCGGGTTATACGCTTTCAGTACTAATTACGCTGTTGGATTAGGAATTAGGAAGGTTGAATTAGAGGAAGTGAACCCGCATTTGTGTGGAGGGAGAGTGGAAAACCATTTAGGAAAAACCACCCCCAGTTCACCCGACCGAGATTCGAACCTCGATCTCCCCGTCCTCAGCAGTCGAGCTTAACACGACAAGCGCGTTAGCCAACTACGCCACCAAGGCGGGTCATTCGTCTTATAAAAGGCTAGGGCAAATGCGACAGATAAATAGGTGGAGGTTGGAAGAGTAAATATATATATAATACGGCTCTAATGAATCACCCCTCTCGGTGGTGTAGTTGGCTAACGCGCTAGTCGTGTTGAGCTCGACTGCGGAGGACGGGGAAATTGAGGTTCGAATATCGGTCAGGTGAACTGGGGGTGGTTTTTCCTAAATGGTTTTCCACTCTCCCTCCACGCAAATGCCGGTTCACTTTCTATAATTCAACCTTCCCAATTCCTAATCCATTAGCGTAATTAGTACTTAAAAGCGTATAACCCGAACGGTTCAGTAAGACGCGGTAATAAATATTATTATTTAATGAATCTTCAATTGCTACAGAAGCATAATTGAGAGTTTTTTTGTACCGCATCTTATTACCCAAGAGGGTTGTACGATTATGTACGAATTACGATAAGTGGATAGGGATGAAAAGGGTTAAATTTAGAGGAGTGTACCCATATTTGCGTTGAGCGAGAGTGGGAAACAATTTGGGGAAAACCATCTTGAGTACATCCGACCGGGATTGAACCTTGATCTCCCCGTCATTGAAATCTAGTCTATTGCTAGTATACGTGTAACTTTAGGACGGAATGGGAACTAAACATTTTTAATGAGGGCTCGTAAAACGTACTTCCACTTAAATATTTCCACATCTGAACGTCACCGCAGGCCCCCGCGGCTTGTGAAAAGGGAGCTATCAGTGCTGGTCAAAGGCATTCTCCTAGGGAGGGGGAGATGACCTTGCTTGTTCCTCTTTGTGTTGTGAGGTCAACACCCTCGGGGACCTGTTGCGCGCGCACCATCAGTACCTGCTGGGTGCAGATAATACCAAGATACCGGGAACATTGCCCTTTTTAATCAACTAAACCAGTAATCAACGCTTGCATCAGACCCATATTAGTGGTCACGCGTACTAAAGTCAAAATCTTCTAGTTTGGATTGGCAATAACGTGGAGAAAAAAGGTTCAGATCCCGATCGGGTGTAATGAGGTTAAAAAAAAAAGTTTTCCACACTATCCGCACGTAAATGGGGGTACATTTAATCTAAAATTCTACATTCCTCTTCCATACCACATTTGTGCATTTAATTGACGGGAGGTAAGATATGGCGAGTAGAAATAAAGTTTGTACCATCTTTCAGAAAGTTCTAAAATAATTCTAATCTTATTGTTCGTCTCCACGTTGTTTATTTAGCCTCACACACGTGCCCTCCCTCCCCCCTTTCCAACCATCTAAAAAGCCAAGCTATAATAACAGGCTCATCTCTCAGACTAGATGACCAACCCGCTGTAAAAGGAACTTCCTGAAGTCGCCCAACGAACAAAACAGTCTTAGCCACCTGTGACGTCATGATGCCTGATTTCTGGCACGGAGGGGCAGAACATTGATATTTTGAACCGTTGTCTGAGGAAGTATATACATGTATGGTATGCTGTATAATTATGTGTGTTGGTACGCCGGATCTGCCCTCTGCACCCTTTAAAAATACACTTCACTTTGAGTATTTGATAAAATAATCCCAGATGTTTTATTATAAAACATCGCTAATTTAAATAGTTCTTATTTGATATCCATCTCTTTTGGAGGAAGGGGGATTCTTTCTTCTGTGGCTTGTGGTAAAGTCCTCCGGTGAAGGGAAGGGGGGGATTACCCTCCTCCCCCTCCTTTCTTTAGATGGCTCCGATCTAACTTTCTGTTTACTTCCTAAAATTGACTTTTAAGTAGAGTAATGAAGATTTAAATTAATATAAGCATATTTTAATCCCTCCAGCATGTCAATTTTGTAATTATATTTCTGAAAAGAAAGTTAGGTCCTTAAATCGATCCATTCTAAAACTAGCCGCCCTCCGTCTGTTTCGAGTTGTATTATGATGGGCGTCTAGAGATCGCGAGTTAAAGGCAGTGTTTGTCAGTTTTTATAGCAAAACACTTTTTGGCCAAAATATATAAGAGATTACTCCAGTAGAAACATAAGAGTTTAATTTTATTCACATTGTGATATCAAGAGTTCTTGAATATCTGTAATATTACGAATATAGTATAACAGTTTCACTGGTCTCGGTTCAACTGATTTCTAAATCAGAATACAGAAAACCACACCACAATGCTACATAGGTTTTGAGATATATTACCCACCTAAGTTAGGTGTTATCTGTGGATGGAGACGGGCTCTTAAGAAGTCTGGTTCGAGCTGTATTACCTACCTAATAATATAATATGAATTAACAGATGTATGCTAAAAGAACTGAAAGTAAGGATACTAAATCATATAAAAAGTATTTACAAATGTGTCAAGAAACTTTTATATAGCTTTTCACCAGTTGTTCCATTAATTAAATGGAAAGATATTCATTTTAGAGATGATATAAGTAGGGAGTTTGTGTCAGATAGGAACATATTCTCTTCATCCTGTATAATTACATTTATTAACTGCGTCTCATGTTCCAAATGTCAGCATTTTATTTTATAAAACCCTATCACAATGTGTTTGTTTTATACAAGATTTGTTGAATATATTATTTTATAAAACGTATTCGATAGATCGTCAAAGTTAGTTCACATGCATTTTCTCACAGAACTTTATAAAACAATGACTGTATATTAGTGCTATAAGACGTGTGCGAAATATTTTTGGCATGTTAACATTTGATTCTACCAAATGTTCCGGTTTTGATTCCCGTGTCAAGATATATTCCAGTAGCTGTTAGGATTGTGTTTTTATTGTTTTTATACGAATATTAATTCGAAACCAAGAATTAGTATACATATTTGGTTCGCATTTTTGTTCTTGTAGGAAGCAGTAGCGGATTTAGGCTTAGGCCCGTGAGGCCCGGGCCTAGGGCGGCAAATTTTGAGGGGCGCCAACATTTTTAAGATGACTAAAATGTATTATTGATTAATCAGATAAAAATAATTTATATTTTAATTACAAGCAATTTATTATTAATTCTATATTTAATTGTTATGTTAAAAAAATAAATGTTTAATTTATACCTGAATTAGATTTCTTATTATTATTGTTATTATTTTCATTATATTATACACACACACACACACATATATATATATTGTTACAAAAAAAAAGGGCGCCATATCGTCTCGGACCTAGTGCGTCCTCAAACCTAAATCCGCTACTGGTAGGAAGTTTTGCCACACGAATCTTACATTCCTGTTTCTGTCGGAAGTTTTTCCACACGAATCTTACATTCCTGTTTCTGTCGGAAGTTTCTCCCATACGAATCCTACAATCCTGTTTTTGTCGGAAGTTTCGTCCATACGAACCTTGCATTCCTGTTTCTGTTGGAAGTTTCCCCGAGACCCTGAATCTTGCTCTTCGTTTTTGAGCCAAAGAGAGGTGAGAGCTAACCACGGGTGAAATTTATATTCGACTACACATGATTATGATCCTTGCTAGATCTGTGTTTTTTTAACCTAGGATTTCATCTCTCAACCACACTAGCCCGTCGGGTAATGCGCCCCAGCTGAGAGACGGTGTTGTCAGACGTCCCTCCCTCCAACAAGATCAAGGGCACTGCGCTGTTGCCACATCAGTAGCCTCCTAACTAACACGCACATAACACAACAAACGTTCCAAGAGTTGGGCGGTCATTGGCTGAGGCAGCGGCTCCTCATACAGCAGGGGACGTCATACCTACCAGTGTTCGCTTGGAGAGAGAACGAAAGATTACAAATATGACAGTAAAATACGGCCGCTACTCCTTGAACGGGCTTTACACATCTTGATTACACTTATGGGTATAATTTAGAGGGTATGAACCCAAATTGCTCGAAAGAAGATTGGGAAACTAATTAGATGAACACATCTTTCCAGGGCTATAACTACAATCTTCCCTTCAATGGAAAACCTCCTAGATGAGCTCAAGATTTAGTCCACGTGCCCACCGATGCGGGTGTCATAATATCTTATTATTATTATCACCACGTCTTACTACCCGTTCGGGCTATACGCACTTACGCTAATGTGTAATGGTAGAGTGATTGTGAAATGAATGACCTACAGTTTAACGTGGAATCCGAACCACGGTGGAGGCCTTACATTCCACACGTTCACAAGTTGTGACTAATACACGTCTTGTCAGAGGTGAAGGAAGGGTTTGGCAATCAGATAAATCTGTGCCAGGACCAAGGATTGAGCTCCAGACCCCCAGGACAGAAGTCCGACACCTTACCTCTAGACCACCAGGTCACCTTTCATAATATCGTATTTTGTTTGACGTACCGATGTATGTAACCTTGTTATGTTAAATTTGTTATGAATTCAGGAGTAAGAATAGGATTAAAGCAGGACGATAGATAGTCGAGGAGAAGTACGGGGAGGGCTATTTTGTAAACAAAATACACAATTAAAACATTTGGGGGG